>JAHWFP010084812.1:42904-59764 GCA_023313725.1 Lithobius niger
TGGCGGCCCCGTCTCGTGTTTTGGTGTTGCAGTAATTATATTGTTGTATCGGACGTACGTAACGTATTCTTACCGCAGTTCTTGTGTTTAGTTATTGTTTAAGTGGTCCAAAATTATCACGTGCATGTCAAAATGGATGTAATTGCCCTTTAACTTATTTTAGGACGTTAACACATGTTACATATACATTTCCTGGCTTTAAATAGCTGCAGAACCCGTACTAATTCAGATAAATAGACGTGATTAGGCTTAGATGAAAGATGAAGATGTATAATTTCCAACAAGGGTAATTAAAAGGATTTATATTAATTAGGAGCTAAGCTACGGCAGTTTATCTACGTTGTAGTGTTGTGCATTTCATCCTATTTTACCAAAAGTTCCATCTTTAAACTGCCGTAGCTTAGCTTCTAATTAATATATATTGTTTTAATTGCCCTTATTATATTTTCCATCTTCATCTTTCATCTAAGCCTAATCACGTCCAGTTATCAGAATTAGAACGGGTGATGCACCAGTTTAAAGATGGAACTTGTGGTAAAATAGAGCGAAAAGCAAAGTGCTACAATGTAGGTAAACTGCTGTATCTTAGCTCCTAATTAAAATAAATCGCTTTAATTACCCTTGTTGGAAAATATACATCTTCATCTTTCATCTAAGCCTAACCACGTCCATTTAGAATTGGTACCCGTTTAATTTTCAATTGGAAGAACGGTTTAGACGCTGGAAGCAAAAAAACGTTTTTCGTCACCATTTTTGGACGCCATCTTGAATTCCCCAATGGTGCCAAGGTGACATCATTATGTTTTGGCGTACGGACATATTGTAGAACATCTGTGCAAAAACATTTTGTGCAGACTATTCGGTTTTTGTGCCGGCTGCCGGACTACAGCAAAAACGTGACAAAAAACGTTCAAGAAACTAAACACAAACAAGAAACTAGCAAAAAATTAACAAAGAATTTAACAAGAACTTGCAACAAGGGAATATGAAGATAATATTCATTTCATAGCTTTCCGTACGGGAGATGTCCAATTGATTAAGTCTTAAGTCATTAAGTCCGGATTTAATGATTGATCATTCAATGCTTCTTGGAATCCTCCTTTTTGCGTTTTAATATTAATTCATTTCAAAATTGCTTGAGCTCTTTGTTAGAAATACCCTCGCAAATATCTTATGCCAATATTTTAAAATTTTGTTTAGTTTTAAGTTTTAGTGTGTGGGTCCCCAAACTACAGTCTGGGAGCCATATGTGGCTCGAGGAGCCCTTTAGTCCAACCCGCACTTTATTTTTAATTCATGCAATTATTCAGTTGTTTATCCCTTTTGTTGGCATATTTCTTGTTTTCCCTGAACGCGGATCGCACTGTAACAACAAATCCCTTCCTCTTTGTACCCGGGTTGTCTTAGAGGGAGGAGGGTGGGTCAGCATGACGTTCTGATGGTTATGTTCGCCTGGGGTCTCAGTCAAAACCACAATTAACCAACCGAGTGACAATATCCTGTCCATCAAACTTAATCAGTTGTGCCATGTCCCACAGTTTAAAAAGTTTGGGGCCCCTGTTCTAGGGCCTTCAATAAACTCACCACAATCCACTGGACACCAACCCAAGCAATGCACCTTAAGTTTTTTGAAATAAAAAAAAATCCCTTTTCCCAAAACCTGCGAAAAAAAATTTTGCTCAAATGTTGCAAAGCGCTACACCAAAACTGTTTACTGTACGTAAAAAAAAAAGGCTACTTCTTTTTACGCCTGACCAATTGCAGACTGCTCCAATTTATTTTAGCAAAAAAAAAAATAATAATAATAAAACCTTATTTAATGATCAGGAAAATTTAACCTACCAAAATTGTTACTACACCGTAAAATAAATTGACAAAAGTACTAAATTTTAAACTTCATCATTTATCATGCTTTCCATAATTTTTAAGGTAATAAAAACAACAACAACAAAAATTCACAATCTCAAACATTTCAAACACTTTTGGCTCTCCACTAGTGGTTTAGCAATACATTAAATAGGTACTCACGCTACACGTCCTGTAATATTCTTTGAAGCTGTAGTCTTGACATTGGGGAAGTTGATTTAGGCCTATTGCACATCGGACTCATTCAGTGTCTTTTTTTTCTCACAGTTTATTTAAAGAAAAAACACTTGGCTCAAAGCACCAAACCTCTTGAAGACAGTAGAGTTGACACTTATTTGCTTTCTTTCCAACAACCTTCATAGCATTGGGGCTATTTGCATGCAGGGCGAATTCTTCGTCTGCTAATGCGTGACAAGGGTGACCGAAGATGCCGAGTCCGACATGGACTTCTAGAAGATTAGCACATCAGTGAACATTAGCTTGATGTGGGAGATGCAAACACACAGGGTATTTGCTCTTTCCAACGAAAGTTTAGCCTTGATATGGTGCAACATATTGCAGACAAAACTGGCACGAAATTAAGTGGTAGCAAGTAAGAATGATAAAGTAAGGTTATGGGAGATGCAAACATAAAGGGTATTTGCTCATTCCAACGAACGTGTTGCATTAATATGGCCCAACCTAATGCAGACACATAAACTAGCAAGAAACTAACATGAAAGTAGCAAGAGCCTAACAAAAAAAATGTTCAAGAAACTAACACGAAGCTACCATGAAACTAACAAAATCTAACAAGAAATTCCCAAAAAATTAACAAGAACTTGCAAGATGCTAATATGAAACTGGCAAAAAACTACCAGGAAACTACTGAAAACTTGACACAAAACGAACATGTAACTGGCACTAACCTACCACGAAACTAGCAAGAAACTTGTGAACTTAGCAACGACCTAACACATAACTAGTAAGAAACTAACACGAACCTAAGGAAGAAACCAACACGGACCTAACACAAAAGAACTAAACCTGAAACTAGCATGAACCTAACACGAAACTAGTAAGAACCTAACGTGAACCTAGCAAGAACCTAACAAAAAAAGTTCAAGAAATTAACACAAAGGTTTAGCCTTGGTATGGCCCAAAATATTGCAGACAGATAAACTAGCAAAAAACTAACACGAAACTAGCAAAAACCTAACAAAAAAAAACGTTCAAGAAACTAACACAAAGGTAGCATGAAACTAACAAAAACTAACAAAAAACTAGCAAGAAATTAACAAGAACTTGCAAGAAGTTAATATGAAACTAGCAAATATTTAACACGAGACTAACATGAACATGATACAAAACTGGCACGAACCTAAGTATGTACCTAGCAAGAACCCAACATGAAACTAGCAAGAATGTAACATGACATTAACAAGAAGCTAACACAAACCCAGCAACAACCTAACACAAAACTAACAAGAAACTAACACGAAACTAGCATGAACCTAATACGAAACTAGCAAGATTGTAACACGAAATTAGCAAGAACCTAACATGAAACCAGCAAGAACCTAACACAAAACTATCTCGATCCTAGCATGAAACAAGCAAGAAACTAAAAAGAAATTAATAAGAACCTTCAGGAAGCTAATATGAAACTAGCATAAAAACTAAAAACTAGCAATAGTATAAAACTAACATGAACCTAGCACGAACATAATACGAAACCAGCATGAACCTGATACAGGAAACTTTCAAGAAACTAACCTAACTATCAAGAAACTAACCTAACTATCAAGAAACTAACACGAAACTACCAAAAACCTAACACGAACCTAAAACGAAACTAACAAGAAACTAGCAAGGAACTACCACGAAACCAGTAAGAACCTAACATGAAACTAGCAAGAACATACCACGAAACTAGCACGACCCTAACAGGATACTAGCAAGAAACTAACACAAAATTTAACCGAAACTAGCACAAGAAACTACCACGAAACTAGCAAGAACCTAACATGAAACTAGCAGGAACTTAACACAAAACTTGCACGACCCTAACAGGACACTAGCAAGAAACTAACACAAAATTTAACCGAAACTAGCAATAAACTAACACGAAACTAGCAAGAACCTAATAAGAAACTAGTACGACCCTAACACGAAACTAGCAGGAAACTTACAAGTAACTCACGGAACTAGCATGAAACTAGCACGACCCTAACACGAAATAAGCAAGAAACCAACACGAAACTTGTAAGAAACTATCATGGAACTAACACAAAGCTAGCAAGAACCAAACCCGAAACTAGGAAGAACCTAACATGAAACTAGCAAGAACCTAACACGAACACGAAACTAAACATGAACATGATACAAAACTGGCACGAATCTAAGTATGTAACTAGCAAGAACCTAACATGAAACTAGCAAGAATGTAACACGACATTAGCAAGAATCTAGCACAAACCCAGCAACAACCTAACACAAAACTAACAAGAAACTAACAGGTAACTAGCAAGAAACTAATACGAAACTGGCAAGATATTAAATAATGAATTATAGAAGTAAGCTTGTGGGAAATTCAAATACAAAGGGTATTTGCCCATTTCCAACGAAATTTTGTCCTTGATATGGCCGACAGATAAACTAGCTAGAAAAACTTTCAAGAATTTAACAGGAAGCTAGCAAGAATGAAAGACTGTAGGAGATGTAAACGTAAAGTTTTGCCCATTTCTGCCGAATGTTTGGGCTTGATATGGCCCAACATAATTGCAAACAGATAAACTAGAAATAACCTGACAAAAAAGTTAAAGAAACTAAATATTAAACTAGCATGAAACTAACATGATACTAGCAAGAAATTAAAAAAAAAAATAATATACAAGAAGGTAACATGAAATAACAAAAAAAACTAACACAAGAATAGTAAAAAACTATCACGAAAATAACACAAACCTAATACGAAACTAGATAAAACCTAACTGGAACTGTCAAGAAACTAATACGAAACTAGCACGAATCTAAGACAAAACTAGAAAAAACCTAACCGGGACTATCAAGAAACTAACACAAAACTAGCAAGAACCTATTATGAAACTAGCAAGCACGTAACACAAAACTAGCAAGACGCTAACAAAAAATGTCCAAGAAACTAACATGAAACTAGCATGAAAGTAACAAAAAATAACAAGAAACTAGCAAGAAATTAACAAGAACGTAAGTAGATAATGAAACTAGGAAAAAACTAACCCCGAAATTGGTAAAAAGCTAACATGAAACTAATACGAATCTAACACGAACCTAACATGACTACATGTAAAAAAAAAACTATCACGAACCTAACATGAGCAAGAACCTAAAACAAAACTAGCTCGTACCTAGTCTGCGTCTTTTTACCAATCAGCCTGATGTAGCCGTTCATAAATTTCCCTAACTGTGGCCTTGCCTATTTCTTGAAGGAAGATCCATTGAATTTACGAATGGAGGTGAAGGAGGCATCCGTATACGTTATTCAGGCTCATCAAAATGGCTCCCATTTTAACAACAAAATCTCAACACTATACAACTTGGTGGGGTTGAGGGCATTTACAAGTGACTTTTGGCTTTTAGCAAATGGAAAAGACATGGTAAAGTAAGATTAACTGTTATACAGCACAGTCAACGTGAAAGCCAACATGTTATTAGTAGTTGCTTGGAAAGGAAGCCCACCGTGCTTTTCCCTCATGGATAACCTGTAGATGATAGGAAAAGCTTCCTCAATCCAGGGCCGGATAGGGCCTGTAAGATCAACCATAAATGCAGCTCTTAAAATGCCCCCAAAACTTCCCCTCCCCCAGAGTCTGTGGGTATGTTTAATCCCCCCCCCCCAACCACCACCAACTTTCTTAATTTTTATGTTCGTTTACGATCCACGGAAAGCTGGTAGGGCAGTATAACCTATGCTACGTTATAAAGCAAAGTAATTAAAAGTAACCTATTTCCATTGACCTTGGGACTTTAATTTCGTAAGAGTGCCAGAACGAAGAATTAAAGCGAGATAGACAGATGGATGAGTGTTGGTGTTACTGCTTTACAAAATGTTCATTACTTTGTCGTTTGGGAGAGTTGTTCACTGGTGCTTAACCCCTCAGCACTTCCTTCAACGCTATAGCTACTAAGTTCTTTATTGTTTTGAAAGAAAAATGAAGAAATCTTAGGGATTAGATTTGGAAGGGCCTCGTCCTTTGCTTCCATTTGTATTTTGTACTAACTGCTCAGTTTTACTCGCTGTCGGCTACTCATTTTAGGTTACAACTAAACGATCAACGCACTACAACCAAACCGACAATGTAACGAAAGTTCGTTTAAAAAGTCACTACTTACTAATAGCAGTGGTGTTGGTGTCCTGCACTCAATCAATACTTTGGAGTTTTGTCACGCTCCCAGGTGAAGCCATGGGCGCCGGGGACAATTTTGCTAAGTATGTCCGATCAGAAATTCTCGGGATCTTTTACATTCCTTAATCGACATGAGCACGAGGCATCACAGTCTTCTTTTCTTGAAAATGTTAGCGATAGCTGAGGTCAGGCTCGACCAGGGACCCGTTGGACATGAGACAGTGGTGCTAATCAGGTTATCAATCAGGTTATCTGCCCCATTCAGTCAATACTAACATGACATTGAGTGACGGAGTAAAAATGTCAACTGGTTATAATACAGAATGAACAATTTACCGAAATTTTAAATGAATGAGCCACCGTCAAACTCAAAATCCCTCTTTGATAGCAGAAACTTATTCATAGTGAATCTCATGAGTGCGGAATGTCGAAACGTTTTTAAACTGTGCTGCGTAGCCTGCGCTTACGTTAATTCTACCAACGGATGGCGCCAGCATTTACTTAAAACCGCCCAAAACAAAAACTGGTATAAGACAAGCCACCAAGTTTCCTAAACGGGTCGAACTTTGAAGGTAATGGTATCATTCGATCAGGGAAAGGCCGCTAAGATTAATCCTATTAGCCAAGTGAATTACAATACACAAGTTTTAATTTAACGTCCAAAGAATTATTCGGTGCGATTAACTTCACTAATAGGATTAACCTTGGCAGCCTTTCCTTGGTTGAATGATAGCACTACCTTCAAAGGTCAACCTTTTTGTTTTGGAAACTTGGCGGCTTCTCTTATACCAGTTTTGGTTTTTGGTGGATATCATACCTTTTACAGGACTGTACAAAAGGTCACACCGCCTTATGTTTATCTGTATTTTTTTTTCCGTAGGAATTTATGTCTATAAATGTTCTCATTGACAATTTTCACATTTGCTATTGCCCTGTTAGCCGTTACATCAGCCAAATTGACACGGTTTGGTGTATTGTATGGCCATAGTTCACATACTCTAGTTTCTTCAGTCCCATTTTTGCACACACTGGTTAACAAACGTTGATTTTCGTTCGCTTCGCTCACTCAATCAACACATCCCCTTCAGTTGCTCTTCTCGAGGTTAATAGATACATGTAACTTAGGACTGTTACATGTGTCTGTAGCTTTTTTCTTGATGAATTTTATGTCTATAAATAATTAGTCGTAACATCAGCCAAATTGAGAATTTTTTCGTTTTTCTTCGTTCATATTTTGCGATGCGGAAATCCCTGAAGTTCACTGTTACTAAAACATCAAACCGCAAAGCATTTTGTTTGTTGGGTTATTAACAAAAAAACCCGTTGGCAAGTGGATGTTTGTACTGTTGCGGAACCATCATCTAATGTGCATCCCTTTATTGTTACCCTATCCGCGGCAACGTAAATGACGATTATTTTGGCCTTCGTTACAGTTCAGCATTTAGTTCATCCAGGTTGTTACAATAAATCTAAGGCCCATGGTTGATCGTCCAAGCCATTGTTGCTTGAAATCTTTGTTTGCAACATGGAAAAGAAATAATATTGAAATTCCTTGATTGCGAATTTCAAAACCCTCTCACGCATTTGTCCTTATACCTACAAGCCCCAAACCAACAAAAGTACAATATTCAGTTCACCACGCATTCGTGTATAAACTTTCAGCTGTGAAGGCATTCCCAATTTTTTGTTAGCTATTATGCTAAAAAATAAGTCTATGGTATTTAACATGGGGAAAAACGTTACTGGCTAACTAACTACTAGCTAGCTAGACAGTAGCACCATGAAAACAATTTTATCGATGCATCTTTCTCTCTATAAATGATGAACACTCATCCTTCAACTTTTAGTTTTTCTTTATCCCAGCACCTTTGCGTTACATTTTCCACAATTTGAACGATTCCGGCGGCATTGGGATCAGTGACGTGTACACCATAGTGTCAGACTGGCAGCTGCCAGAGGCCCACCTGCGTTGGGGGCCCCGGCCCACCCATCAAATACAAGCAAGCTTAAAAGCAAAGTCTTAAACCATTGCTGAATTGGGTCTAAAGTTAAGCATTTTGCATAATTTTAATGCGGATTTTTAAAAAATGTCTCATCTTCTGGAGGGACCCCCCACATCCCCCTATCGGCCACACTATAACTAATGCTCCCCCTTTCCCATGCAGGGATCCACCTGTAGTACTGTGCCAGGGGCCACCCTCCTCTGTACACGCCACTGATTGGGATTTATCCTTAACATGACAAAATATGATTTTAGTTGCTTACAACTAACAGACATGGGACCCGTAGATTTTCCTGACACTCATTTTCCCGACAGTGCGTTTTCCCGACAACGTTTTCCCGACAGTACCTTTTCCCGACAGGTCCTTTTTCCCTACAGGTACATACTCCCGACAGGACCTTTGCCCAACAGGTACATTTTCCGGACGGGTACTTTTTTCCCGGCAGGACTTTTTCCCGACATAGACATTTTCCGGACAGGACTTTTTCCTGACATGTGCTTTGAAAAAATTCTAAAAAAGGGACATAATTTCCTTGTTTTATATTACTGGTCTTATGTTATGGACTGAACGCAGTATTTTACACTTCTGCATTTCCCTACCTTTGAAACGATAAAAATTTTTAAATTACCTCCTAAAAAGATGATTTTTAATTTATTTTTTATGGAATTATAAGGTTGGGGGATTTGGCAGCTAGTTTCATTGCTAGCTATATTTAACATGCAGTTAAAATAGGTTAGATCTTTCCTTCCCTGCAACTTTAAAATAGGACTGAAACAACAATCTAAACCAAGTTAGATAAAACTAGGGAGAATTTTGCCCTTTTCTAGATAGTGTTCTCTCCATGTTAGGTGAGTTCAGAATCGTAGCATGCTGTGGTTTGACGTTCTCAGGTTTTAATGTTGTAATACTACAGGGACATAAACACTGTGCTTGCCAATAGAAATGTCGTGGAAACACTGGTTTTTTTTATGAGGCATTGCTCATAACAAGACTATAGTTCTTAATGAATTTTAATATTTGCATTTTTTTAAACCAAATAAATGCATGAGAAGTTTTAAATTTAGTCTGTTTGTTGTTTAAAAGCACAAGTCAAGAAAAAGTCCTGTCATAGAAAAGTGCCTGTCGGAAAAAGGTTCTGTCGGGAATAAGTACCTGTCGGGAAATGTACCTGCCGGGAAAAGGTCCTGTCGGGAAAAAGTACCTGTCGGGAAAAGGTACTGTCGGAAATAAGTACCTGTCGGGAATAAGTACCTGTCGGGAAAAGGTCCTGTCGGGAAAATGTACCTGTCGGGAAAAGGTACTGTCGGGAATAAGTACCTGTCGGGAAAAGGTCCTGTCAGGAATAAGTACCTGTCGGGAAAAGGTCCTGTCGGGAATAAGTACTTGTCGGGAAAAGGTCCTGTCGGGAATAAGTACCTTCGGGAAAAGGTCCTGTCGGGAAAAAGTACCTGTTGGGAAAAGGTACTGTCGGGAAAATGTTGTCGGGAAAACGTGTCGTTGGGAAAATGAATTTCGGAGAAATGTACCAGACCCAATAGACACATGTCTGCTAATTTCAAAACAAAGTATGACTTTGATAAAGGCCTACAATTTTCACACTGTTACACTAACAAAAAATTGGTACAAAACTAACAATAAACTAATGCGAAACTAGCAAGGAATTGACGTGAAACTTGTAATAAATTAATAAGAAACTAACAATAAACTAACACAAACTAGGAAGAAACTAGCACAAAACTAGCAAGAAACTAACATGAAAGTATCTAGTATGAAAGAAGGAAGGGTATAGGAAAAACAAGCACGAAATCTATTTGCACCCATTCCAGATCAAAGTCTGGCCATGATAAAGACCAACAATTTATTGACAGATAAACAGGCAAGAAACTAGCACGAAACTTGCAATACACCAACATGAAACTAGCAAGAAACTGACACGAACCTAGCAAGAAACTGAAACGAAACTTCCAAGAAATTAAAACGAAACTAACAAGAAGCTAACAAGAAGCTAACAAAAAACTAACACGAACCTAGCAAGAAATTGACACGAACCTAGCCAGAAAGTGACACGAAACTAGTTAGAAACTAACATAAACTAGCAAGAAATTGACATGTACCTAGCAAGAAACTGACACGAAACTAGTTAGAAACTAACATAAACTAGCAAGAAACTGACGCAAACTGCAAGAAACTGGTATGGGAGGCAAAAACAAGAAGGCTCTTTGCACCCATTCCTAAACAAAGTCTAGCCATGATAAGGCCCAACAATTTGCCGATAGATAAACCAGCAAGAAACTGACACGAAACTTGCAAGAAATTAACATGAAACAAGAAAGAAACTGACACGAATTGTAAGAAACTAGTAAGAAACTATTAATAGACAAACACGAAACTATCAAAAACTAAAATGAAATTATCAGGTATGAAATAAGGTTATTTGCATCCATTTCTAAACAATAAAGTCTTGCCTTGATAAGGACAATAACACAAAAGTAGTAAGAAATTGATATGAAACTTGCAAGAAACTAACACGAAGCTAGCTAGAAATTACAAGATGCTAATGAGAATCCAACAATAAACAAACACGAAACTATAAAGAACTAACACGAAAATAGCAAGAAAATAACACGAACTAGCAAGAACTGACACGAACGGCAAGAAACTAACATGAAACTAATATGAAATTATCAAGTATGAAAGAGGGAAGGGTATGGGAGACACAAACAAGAAGGCACCGATTCCTAAACAAATTCTGGCCATGATAAGGACCAACAATTTGCCTACAGATAAACTGGCAAGAAACTAACACGAAACTAGCAAGAAATTAACACGAAACTAATGTGCAGTAGCATCATTACCAGAAATTCTTTCCTGTTTTCTCAACGAATTTGAGATTTTTTTTATTTTTTGGGCTGTGTTTGTCCCAGTGACATAAGAAACAACCGTTTTTTGGTTTGGCACACCCTATTTTGGGACAAACAATAAAACAATAAAACAATAACAATAAAATTCCGTTAATAATCTCAAGGAAAGGTTGAACCTTTTTAGTTTCTTTCCAAAATATGTCGATTTGGCAATGTGGTTGGCAGCAATTTACGAAGTTTCAGTTCATCTGATAATCTTCAAATGTGAAATGTAGAACATTTACGCATTAAGACAAGATGATTTTTGTCTAGGTTAATAAAATTCGGGAAGCCAAGCTGTTGAAAATTAGCAGTTAGTATTGAATCTATTAGATTTCAGTAGGGATAGTCCGATATTGATATAGGTATCGGTATAATATGTACTTATCGTTTTTTTTTTTGCCATATCGGTATTGGACCTCTGTAAAGGCTACCGACACAGATATTCGTTACGGCAAGAAACAAAACCATCTTCCCTGCAAAACGTGATACCTAGTGCGGCAAAAGCAACGATCAAGTGAGAAAAGCAAAAGCCATTTGCTCAGTTTGTAACGAAAATGTACCACATGATAGTTCCGACGCTCTTAAGTTTTACAACGACCAACTCAAATCTGACTGAGAAGGTGAATGTACTGAAGCCATAAGTAGGAATAAGAGTAAAAATACTGTCATAGCTGCACAGAATTTCTTGGATAATCTCAGCAGTTGGAACCCAAAACAAGAAACTGACGTTACATTTGTATGGAATTTAAACTTTTAGTGGTGTTTTCTTTTTTTATTATTGGTATCGACATCGGAATCGGTATCGGATAAGATCGGATCGGATCGGTTTATCCTTCATCGGTATCGGATCGGATCGGTAAAAAGTCATATCGGTCGATCCCTAGATTTCAGGCTTATTAGCACACAAGTCCGTTAGTAGTTATTCGGCAACATGTGAAAAATAAATTAATTCCCCGTGCTTATTCATATAATTCGGTAGGATATTAAATGGCTTTGTGAATGAGGTTTTTTTAATGTGGCTAGGGCAAACAGATCCTTGGGAAAAAATAAAGTCAAACTTGTCATAAAAAGAGGAAAAGAATTTCTGGTAATGTGTTAGGACAAAAACTTCCTATCTTGGTCCACTTTTAATGGTCATAACAATGTTCATACGCCAATGAAAAAATACGACAATAAATTCATACAAACATTGCCACCAAATCAAGGAATGCGCACTTTGGATAATTCTACAAACATGAATGCATTGGGTCTGCATGTTACTAACTAATCATACGATATGTCATTAGATTAGCAAAGTATAGCTATGGTGGTCACAAAATGTGTGGCCTTGTTTAGTGGGTTAGTAGGGATGAATCTCAGTATGCCTCATTGATTTACTATATAGCCCAAGAGCACAAGTCACACATTGTTATCAGAGAAGTGCTTTTTCTTCCTTACATGAACAAAGTATTCCTTGGCTCGTCAAGGTAACCATCAGTCACATCTGCATGTATGTGTTCCCATCTCCTTAGCATACATGATCAGGTTTTACAGCTGCCACCTTCATGTCATCCTTACTGGATACTTCATTACTGGTAAATGTGTTTATAGATGGAGGTATATCACAACACTGTTTGCCTAGGTATTAAGAGAATGCTTACTTTCTGGTGTATGACTTATAGACTACTGCTCCTATAAGTTAAAAATCTGAGCAGTAATTGCGGGACAATAATATCATGTTTTGTTGAAATAATAATACACTCTCAAGTCTGTTTTAAATGCATCTTCTAAGTGAGGAATGAGACAGAACCTTCTGTACGGAGAAGGAGAACATGTCATTCCACTTTCCACATGATGCATGTCTCGTTCAAAATTGTCACACAAAGTCTTTGTCTCTATACATAGTGAAAGCGTAAGGAAATCCTAAAATTAGAGTACGTCTGAACGGATGCAAATCTGCATGTTCATTTCATTCGTCATAAGATAAAGAGTTCAAGGCAGACCTGTTTAAAACAGGTAATTGGTTTCAGTTTCATCAGAGACTGATATTTTCCTTGCAACACTGGTCAGCTATAAACATTCAGCATTACTTATACTATGGATGCGAGCCACAGTCTTCTAGAAATATGCCAGTTCATTAGCTTTTAATTAACGTAGGCAAATTCTAAGGCAATTAGCATGGATGGTACGAAGCTGTAACTACTAATCCAGTGTGCTATAGATAGCTACAAGGATATGGAAATCACCTCAGCGTACATAATAGATGGCTACCTTGACGAAGCAAAAAGAATAATTGGTTCAAGTAAAAATGAAAAGGAACTTCTTGTCAATAATAGGTAAATTGATTGCCTATGAAGATCCTAGTCATAATGAGTGCTCCCGCCCCTCATGACACTCTTAGCAAGGGTACAAGTTTTGAGAGCACTGTACTTTGCTAACCTCATGACGCACGTCTAAAAACTATTAGCAACAAAGTACAGCTTATGCATGATGGGTGTAAGACCTTTATGGATTGCTGCAACCTATAAGACATCGCAGATTTAAGTCGGCAATTTGTGGTAGAACTGCAATTATCTTACGTGGCAGTCCATGACTCAGCAGCAAGTTTGCAAATGCGTATAACTTGATGATAATGTTTGCATGAAATTATTGTTGTATTTTTTCATGGCTGTATGAACATTGTTATGAGATTGCCGTTCAAGTGAACCAACCGGAGGTAACCTGAGTAGTTGAAAGGACGTTAATTCGATCATTTTTCAGGTGAGCCAAGATTGCAAGTTTTTTTTTGTCAAAAATATTATTTTCTAATTGTTTACAAAATGTTTTATTTTGTATGGGGCAGGCAGCTATGAGGTAGACAACTTTTAAACTATTACGAATTCTTGCAGAATGTTAGTCAGAAATTAACCAGAAACAAAACTGCAAAAAGAAAACTAATAGCTTAGCTACCCAAAGTCATCAATCAACAACTGTCAATAACAGAGCACACACAAAAAACCCTTTAAAAGTAACTATTCTTGTGTTTTAAAGATGTATAAGTTTTTATAAATTAAAAGAAAATATAACATTCTACATTAAAAGGAAACAAAACAATCTGTACTAATCTAAGCAACAGGCAATGAATGACTACAAATCTAAAATGTGGTCGAAACAAATTGCATGCCAATGAGACCTCACATCCATTTTTGCTGCAAGAATAATAATGGTTAAAGTAAAATGAATTTTTTTTAAAAATAACTGGTTTAATGTTTAAGGCAAAGTTCAGCTGAACGAAAATCGAAACAGCAGTGCAACACGAAAAACTTTGCTGTATGGTTTTAGCTATCAAAATGTACTTGTTGAAGTGTTAAGTCCACATGAAACTTTGCTACAGTTCTCAACGGCACTGTAACCACCAAAACAAAATGTTTCAAATATCTTTACAGTTTTTACGGTTTACAGGTTTTAAATTTAACCAGTGTAAGAAATATGTTACTCAATTATCTAAATATTTCGAAACAGCCGTTTGATTTTATTATTTCTATGTCTAGGCATCAAAATATTTGAAAGTTGAGCACCAATTTAATCTGCATTGTATTGAAACCTGACGTAATAATCCATTAAACGGACACCTTGCCTGCTTTATAACATTCCGCCTGCCTTATAACAGTACGCGCTGGTCGCCTTCCGCGCTATTCGAACACTAAGGTCATCTGAGATAGTAGCTGCGTTGAAGAACGTAGTTACTGTCTCATTTGGCATTGTGCCTAACAGACGAAACAGCATGAGTGCAAATCGTGTCGTCACAAACCGGAATGATTCTCGTATTATTAACATCACAATTTATAATTTTCTAGGCTAGTGTCTTATATTTTGCTTCGGCGATCTATTGGAATAATTAATTTTAATTTTTACCACATTACGCTTTTAGATTTTTGATCTCACGGTAATTATTAGCAAATTAATACATGCACGCACACACAGATGAAACGTCATGGTTATTGTAAGCGTGCAATGCATCATATACTTACGGGTCGTTCGTAAATAAAGTTCCATTATATTCAACAGAAAATATCCTAGACGCCACATTTAAAACAGGATTTTTAGCTAGGGAAAGACTAACGGTAGGGAAATAGACCTTTGGGGCCGTACTTGATGTGGAAGATCGAGAAAAATGGTGCTGGGAGGTATATTCCTTTAAATAACTGATTGTTCCCCCATTTATATTATTTACAGGTTTTTTTTTTAAGCAAATAAAATTACTGCAGATAAAAAAAAATTCAGTAGGAATGAAATGCAAGTAGGCTGTAACTTCAGGTATTCTTTGTCCCATTCATTAGTAGAAAAAAGGGAAAACATCTCAAGGCAAATTAGAGCATTGTCATGCCGTTCATTGTTAGGCTTTTCTGCACACCAGGGTTACCATGGCGACCTTCAGCTGTATGGTTGATGAGCAGGGCATCCACTTGCTAATAATATACCACAAAGAAATAAAACATAAAAATGGCTCAATTAGAAAAGGATAACTTTTGCATTACTTTAACGAAAGACGATGTTTCCTTCCTGAGCCCCAACCAATCAGCATCTCTCAATTTTTCCTGTCCTTGTTCCTTTCCACTCTATTTTTATCGCTGTGATAATCACCATTTAATGAATGAAAGTTCGTGTTTTCTTCTTCTTGTCGGTACTGTTATAGGACTGAGTTTTAATCCTGCGTTTTGACTGCGACTGTCTACGATTTTTTAGGACTAAAAAAGTATCAGCATTGTCATGCTGCCATGTTTTGGGCCCATATGCACGTGTTCATGCCAAGTATTTTTATTTTTATTATTATATTTTTGGGGGTGGGAGATGGGGGTCGGAGGGGCTACTAGAAAAAAAGAGGTTTTTCGAGGGGTGTGGGGAACCAAAATTGTTTAGTGTGCGTTAAGGGAGAACTAAAGAATTTCTACCACGAACTTCAAATTTCCTCCCCCATCTCCTGACAAACTCTGAGTGATACCTTAAGGTTAAAATAAAAACATTAAAAACGTATTCCATACACCGAATAACTGGTAGGAAAACATTTTTTTTAGATGGCATGAAGGCTGTGGTTTTTTAATAACCTCCTTGCAAAATACGCATACCTGTTTGTATGCGTACTTTGCTATGTTATGAATATGCAACAAATTTTGTCGCTGCCAGTTTTAGGTGGCCAGTTAAAAAAACTAACAAGTCGTGATAAAATTTTATCACAAGTTTTTCCTTACCCGCAGTTTGGATGGTCAGATAAAATTGACAGTGATGAACTTATACTTTTATCCAGCTCAAGAATGAAATCTTAATTGATAATGATGTTTTATTTTGGGATATAGGAGTAACAATTTCTACTGCACTGCATGCGCGAAGTCAAACGGAGTTGCATGTAGGACACTTTCGAATTGTTCGTGTTAAGGCTCTGGCAAGGTCTAAAGGTCTAAATAGACGACCATTTACAGCGTGTTGTTAAGACGTACGTGATTTGTCAAATTATAAAGCTGCACAATTTACAGCTTACAAAGATTTTGGGGAATTGCTGGGACAGCGCCCATATCAATTTTGCAAGGCAGGTTAAAGGTAGAATGTTTATATAGTTAATTGATGCTTATTCTATCTACCCATTTGTCGATGATATGAAAACGACAACTTCTTGTAAATTTATGGAAAAACTAAGAAAATTGTTTACATTTATGGAATGCTGTAAATTACTGGTTTCAGACAACGGCCCACAGTTTTTGTTCATCG
>JAHWFP010084813.1:0-14547 GCA_023313725.1 Lithobius niger
CCCACTCTCAATCTATTCAGTCCTTACAGTTTTAGAACATGAATAACCGTTGTAACTTAACTCTGGCTATTCACTTGTGTACTTTTGGGTGAGTTTTTTTTTAATCCAAGACAATAATAATCCAAGTCAATTTAGAAAGAACATAATACTGAAAATATTATGTTCTTTCCTAATTGCCTTGGAGCTTTATTATCTATTTTCTTCTATAATACGCTTAGGTTGGGCAAGCAAATTCATCATTATGCACTATAATGAAAGAGGGCGAGCGACCGACAATGTCAAACAAACGGGTGTGGCCTGTAACAATCAGTAACAATCGAAATATTGCTTTAATAATGATACCTCTTAGAGCAGACTTGAAGAATTTCAAAGTTGGTTCAGTAACAATCACTGCATGCACGACCGTTGTTGGGTTTATTGCGTTTGGTAGCAGAACGGAGAAACGGGCAATTGAGCGTCCTCTATTGTAAAAAAGACATTTACTTCATAACAAAACAAATCAGCACGGGTTAAAATGGAGGGGGAGCAGGGATGGGGATATTCAGACAACTCAATAGGGGAATCCGGGTCGGGATTGGGGGAGCTGGTGCGGGACGGGAAAGGGGTTACGGGGGAGGGGCATGGCAGAAAATCAGACCATACAACTGGGTAGGCCGCAGGGGAGTTCGCAGGAGGAAGCAGGGGGCAGTCGGCATCCTTTTCGTTCCATACTGCCCACTACAGTATTTCGCTCAGGTATGCGGGAACCGGCTAGACCGACGTATGTTACGCCGGGGGTACAGCTAGTTATCTCTTGTTTTGGTTCTGAAACGTCTTTTGGAATTTGTTATAAATATTTTGTATCTCTAGTCAGACGTTTTGGTAGAGTTTCAGTTTTCAAATCCCATAGCAGTGGATTGTATTAGCGCATCATACATCAATTTTTGTTCTTGCTTTCCAACATATTCTTAGCATGATTGAGCTTAGGCATGATTTGTTTTAACTTTCTAGTTATTGGGGTAATACGTTCCGGCAAAATTCCAGGTTTTATGGATTTGTACACCTGCTGAAATGTTTTATTTTTAATTTCTGTGTGTTCAGTCTGTACAAGTGAATCATTAAAAAGGCGTAGGAAAATATTTTCCTTTATATAGTTATGGCTTTTTTTAATATTCATCTGCATAGTTTTTTCCCTCTCTAATGAATACTCCTTTAGTAAATCGCCAATGCAATGCAGGGCCAGGTGGCCTGATGGTCATAGTATGATCGGCTCACGTACCAGAGGTTCCGGGTTCGAGTTCGGTCTCAGCCATCCCTAGCATCTTCGGGAGGAGAAGGACCCTGTGATGTCTCATGCTTATGTCGATTGTGACATGTAAAAAAGATCATACGAATTTCCGATGGGATTTACCTAGCAAAATTGTCCCTCTCTCCTTCTGGCACTATGGCTCCAATGCTATATTTTGTTTATTAAATTCACTTTACAATTTTTGCGTGATTTTTTGGTGTTGAAGCCACTTGCAAACAGAAAAGTCGTCGGCAAATAATATTACGTTTATTTTACTAGCAAGGTTATTAATGTAATGCAGGACTGATCCTCGCGAGTTTCCAGAAGTAGAATCAGAAGCGTGAGTTTTGTCATTACCAATTTTGGTCATTAAAGTTTACTTAAACAGCTCCTAAGAATATTAAAGATAGCAAGATCTCTCCTCTAAATCATACATCTAACTTTTTACACCTTATCCTCTCTTGCATTAACAGCGTTAAGTATTAGTATAACAAACATTAATCGGAAATTAGACCATCGTCACCGTCTTGCATTCTCGTAACTGATTTTACTCGCGTTCTTGGAATCTTGCATCCTTTCGTAAATGAAATATTTGTTGTTCGTTCTAGCTTTCCTGGAAATGGTTTCGGACACGCCTTAATAAAATGCTAATTAACTATTCGTTGCCAAGTAGGAACTTTAACATTTACATCTAAGAAAGGCTTTAATTAAGCCGTGTTTTCCAAACTGTGTGTTTGCATGTTTTCTGTTATGTCGTGTGATCTGAATTACCCGTCCACAAGTATACTTCTTTGTAAATAGTAGGCCTGTCGAAAATATAACTCAACACAGAATTTAGAAATGAGTAAGAAATTTAAAGGAAAAGCATTCGAACATCTATTATAAACATTAATTTAACCCCCTCTCCCTCCAACATACTATCTTAACTCCACTCTTTGCCTTGCGTTCGTACCTTCATATTTGCGTTTGACTTGAATTTTGTTCTTGCGCGACTGTATATAGCAGTTTTAACACTTTCAGTAACACGAAGAAAACAACACTTCCTATCTACAAAATAATGTACTCAATCATCGCGACAAATAAAAATGTATTTTTATGTGGTACAAAAAGCGGGATAATAATAATATAGTGGTTTGCCACATATTACTTGGAAGGAAGACGGAAGGACAGGGAGCCACTAATACCGTTCCCAAAACAGGGGTTAGAGGGAGGGGGGTGCAGAGTTTAATGCACGGGAGCCAGAGCCAGTAACCTGCGAAAATCAGAAACAGTTGGGGCATTCACTGTGTCTGCCCCAAGTGCATTCCAGATTGGAACAACCCGTAGCGTTAAAAAATATTGACGACAATCGAGACGCGAGGATTGTACAGCAAACTTCAGATTGTGTCCCTGGTACAAATTTTGCGGGGAGCAAGATCGAAAAACGGAAGATCTATGGAGAGCATCCCATGTAGAATCTTATATGTTAAATACGATCAAATTTTATTTGGCGTGGTTCCAGCAACTCAAGACCATGTTTGGTAAGTTGGTTACCATAGTAAATTTCCCTGAAACCAGGCAAGTACTTTGTGAACCGACGTTGGACTTTCTCCAAGAGGTCAATGTCCTTGGCCAAATGTGGAGACCAGACTGGGGTCGCATACTCAAGGAGGGGGCGTACGAAAACCTTGAACGCCCAAACCTTATCAGCAATACTGCCCGAAGTTAAGCACCTACATACAATCGCCGAACATCAGAAAGCCACGGCGGAAATCTTTTGACAGTAGAGGGAGGGCTTCAGGTTACCATTAAACGAAATCCCCAAGTCCCTGACCTTGACGGAGATATTCGATAAGATACAAGCATTGAGTTGTAACAAAAAATGCACTGCATTAACAATGGCTACAACTTTTGAATTACTAGCTATATAATACGCTTAGGCTCATGCACGGAGCAAACGCAGACAGGTAGGGGAAATGGGAGAGAACTAGCTAGGCCAGCGTATGTAGCGAAGCTTTATTATCATATCGTTACTCAACTCCTTCTAAGTGCATTAGTAATAGTTATTGGTTAAAAACTATTGGTTATCGATTTTTAAACCACGGCTGCGATGATTTGTCCGCGAGACATGCAAATACGTCGAGGGGCGAAGCCCCGAGACGATTTGCATGTCGAGTGGCCAAATCTTCGCAGCCGTGGTTTAAAAATGGATAACCAATAGTTCTTTAATAAATAACATATTTATATCAAGGTTGGGACGTCAAGCTAACTCGTATTTAATTAAAACGTGTTTGTGTTTTGTGAAAGGTCATTCCATTTTAGTTTAGTGAGGGTGGAGTGGTTGGTAGACGAGTCGTCGTTTGCGGGGGATTGGGCAGCGTCGTTTCGCCGTTTTTCACGCTAGCCAGGTCGCTTGTGTTTTCGAAGCTTTTCGGAGTGATAGAACTTTGATAAAAGGCTGTAGGGATAGAATGACATTCTGGGAAGGTATGTAATTCATTTTGAGCGTTTGTAATTTGAGAATTGTTTAAAAACTAGGTAATAGGGTAGCGATATGAATGAATGAATGAATGAATGAAGGTCATTGCATTTTAGTTTGCGGAGGGAGGGGGAGGGGGGAGTTAACGCAGCGTGAATGACTTAGATATCGGCCAGACGTATAAGAGTTTGCAGGGATGGAATTTCATTCCTTTTAAGTAATTAAGTTTTGTGCGTTTTTATTGCGTTACGTTTTTCTTTTCACGATGTAATTTGGTCGTTAGTGTGTAATCCCGGTCGCGTGATCCGGAAGTGTCAAAAGTGTGGGTTATTGGCAAAAGTGTGGGTTATTGGCAAAAGTGTTGGTTATCGGCAAAAGTGTGAGGTAACTTGATAACCCACACTTTTTGCGATGACGCACACTTCCGGTGTTGGTTAACGGGACTTAACCAACGGAAATTTAGCATGGCGTTGAGTTAGCGTGACGTCACAGCCGTGGTATAAGTCATTTTATTTTACTAAGATTTTGTGCTGTAATATCTATACGGTATAATATATCACACGTTTGGCTAATGCGTGGAGCAAACTCATTTTGCACGGAGCAAACACAGGCAGACAGACAGGGCAATTATGGGGGAAGGGGCGTATGGGGGAATGTGGGGAGGGAGAGTTAGATCCATAAAGCTTATTATAGTACATTTATTCAAATCTTGTTCTTGAAGTATTTGTACTGCTTCATGGGTTGGTGGGGGCAACAGTTCGATTCCCGACAATTGGGTCCTGAAAACGCGTTTCCAGACAATTCAGTTTCGGTCCCAATAATACCACAGCTTGGTGTCAGGTTAAAAATTTTTTTTTAAATGCCAATTGAAAATTCAGGACCAGTTATGACAATATGGTCCCAAGTTAAGTAATCTTAATCTTAAAAATTTTTGTTACGTTTTAATGGCGGTTATTTTGGTGCAAAATTTAAAATTTTTAACTCTTTACATTTTTCGGCAATAAACTTCCAGCAGTGTTCTGATTGGGGAAGATTTAAGATGTTTATCGTCCCCGCTCCCCTTCCCCACAGTCCTGATTGCACTGAGGCTAATGTTCAAACGTTAACAAATTGGAACACAGCTTTTGTATTCCTTCACGGAGCTCAACTTATGTGCAATTATTTACATAACTGAGTTGTCTACTTTGGCGAGTTCATTATTTTTTCTTACGAGACCGAGTTTTCGCAGGGTTATGTTTTGTACTGGGCCTAACTGTCGCTTTGTCTGTAATTTTGGGGCCAAATTGTCGGGAACCGAACTGTCGTGGCCTCTACACGGGGCCATTTTTTTTGCGACCACCTTTTTTTTTGTGTGTGGACAGATACTATGGAAAAGCAGGCTGTCCGCAGTAGGCTTACATCGCTACGACGTGCATGGGCAACCTTTACAAGCCCATACGCCATTGTGGAAACGTAAACGGTCGTTAACGATTTCTAGTTCCTAACGAAAGCTGTTTTTTTTTTTCACCGAATGGAGCTAACATTACGAACAGCTAAAGATGACTCGTAGCGAGCTGAACGTGCTTTCACCCTTTTTCCAATTTTTGATGTTTTGCAGTTTTTCTGTCTTTTATTTTATTATTGTTATTTTTTTTATGGGTTTGCAATTAATTACCAATAGTATTGACTATTTGCCTATTACATGATTCAAAATAGGTTTTGAACGATACCAATTGTTGACTATATTTTGACTATATTAACTATAAATTGAATATAAATTGTTTGTTTTTGCTTTACTCGTGTTTTCTTAGAGATTGATTAATATATTTCACTCCTCTTTGTTTTCTGCTTTTATCTCCCTTTTCATAAATTTGTTGCGTATATTTATCGAAGTATTTTTTAAAAAATTTTTCGATGTGTTTTGTTGTTGTTCTTTTAGCGTCTAACCTTTGTTTCTATGTGAAAAATGCTATAGTTCAATTGTTTTTCTCTGTCTGCTGTTCTCAAACCACACGCGAGCATTAGCTCTTGTGTGGAATGAGTGTTTGCTTTTGTGGTTTTTTTTTGTAACCTGTGGTCGATGAATAAACTTACTTACTTACTTATTTACTAACAAATAATGACGAAAAATGTCACGTGTCATTGTGGGCATTAAAAACTGTTCTTGTGTTTGCGCGTGCAACCTCGATGTTTACTCGGCACTACCAAGATCGCTGCTAACTTTTTATTCAGTTATTTTGTTTTCCATTGTTAAAGCGACAATAAATTACGTAGGGCCTTAGGGCTTCGGGTAGATGACCAGGAGTGGTTAACGCTCGTTAAACTCTTTGAAACCCTTTGAATAAATGACTTCACGATGTGGGTATGGGTTGAGAGGTGTGAGCAGTATTAATATTTCGCACAAGGGGGGGGGGGGGGTGTCAAACAAGTTGTGACGTCACATAATTTTTTAGAGCCTTATTTTTACGACATATTTTCTGTTATTTTTATCGTATAAAACATTTTTCAGAAAATATTAGGTACCCCAAAAAAATGTTTACTTTATAACTTTTTATCCGTTTTAACATCATGTCAAAATAGTAAAAAAAAACTTAGAAATTAAGTTTTCCGAATTGTCATCCTGTCATCGGTGAAAAGGGGTATAACTTGAGTGAGGTAATTTATAACTGGCTAATTAAGAAAATAACCACAATTACTTATCGTCAAAAGGTTCAAAATTATTTTCAAATGTCTTGTTTAGACAACCTAATCGCTAAAAATCTACTAGTGAGTTATTTAAGGACCACGGAATTTTTAATGAAACTAACTTAAAAGAATTTATGCTTACGCAACGAAATTATTTAATAATAAAAACATAATAATAAAAACACTTTAACCATCATGAAAAGGTGGTATGGAATACGCAAGGGCTATAAGCCAACTGACACCATCCCAACACAATTTAGAACATTTTGGCAACGATTTCAAACGTATTGAAGAATTTATAAATGATTTCCCTTCGTGATGAAACAGTAGGGGTCAAAACTTTATTGGCTAAAAATAATTTAATTTTCAACTTAATTTCATTAGAATAAGCTCGATTCAACAAACCGCACCTCATCGAATAAAAAATGAAAGAGTGGCTAGTTGACAACTAAGTTTACTTTTATTTTTATTTATTGGGTTTACGCCCTAACTGAATTAATTTATTGTTATTCTGAGTGGTAAAATTAATATTAAAAAAAAAAACCGTGAGGTCCCACAAGGACTTTGTAGACCTTCGGCAAGACATTCTGAATTTAAAAAAAATGTTGTTTAAGATAACTTCTGAATTTTCCCACTGCTTTCACCGATCTCTACACGTCTCGCCTTAAAATGAACTGGAGTGATGATCAAGCGTAATCATCATCAATGTAATCATTTTTAAATTGTAATACAAAACGCTTGAAAAGAAGACGTTCTTTCATGTCGTTCTATACAAGACGTCTTGGATGACGTCTGAAATTATCCCCAGAGAATGGAGGAGGGGGAGGGGGGAGGGTCATTCATTCTATAAGTCAAGAAGACCCAATACTGATTGGAACGCCCGCAGCAACAGATGGTGTGTAGGAGTGTGCCGGTCACGTGGCGTGTACAAAGGAACCGGGGTCAGTAAAAGGACGACACGATGCGACGCTAATGGATTCCTAGAAAAATGTCCAGCATTTCTTTGTAGGCTTGTTGTTTGTGCAAAAGGCGCACCCCGAGAAGACACGACTTCGTTAGGCAAGTTTTTCAACGTGCGCAAAATCCGATAAGCCGACGGCTAGTTAGCTGGCTCCACGTGCTCGGACATGCGATGGTGGATAACGAGCTGCTGGCCCCTCTCTCTCTCTTCACTCTGTACACATTCAGCATTCGTGTTCTTTCACGTCTCCTTGCGCACTTCCGTTTTCCGAATGCAGATCATGTCGAGGGCGTGAAAGAAGGGTAACGAAGAAAGTCTAATTACAATGCTGCCACCGCACGTTTCACACCTTTTTTAAGAAGATGCGGCGATCACGTTGCAGCCCACCTGTTAGTGTTTTAGATTTAAACCAAAATATGCCTGAATTTTTTTTTTTTTTTTTTTGGTAAAGCCGAGATTTTCCAACTAAAACTCATTATTAGGAACAGTTGGAACACAGAAAAAAAACATAAAAAAATTTTCACGTTCACCGTCTTCAAGCCTAAAGTAGGCTAATAATAATCTTTGACCCTACTGTTGGCTAATTTCCAATTGTCCTTAATATTATTTCCAGCGATTTATGTCTATTTATTTCTCCTTTATTGAGCCTTGTGAGTGTATGTTTTGTTTTCCCTCTCCATTGTAAACGGCCGAGTGAATTTCGGTCAAATGGAGCCCTGGTCACGGTTGTGACCTTAATAACGGGTTCAGTGAGTTATCTTTATGCCAGTGGAGGATGTGGCCATAGCGATTAAGGCGTTATGCAAGTGATCTGGGGGCGAACCGGGTAGCCGGTTCGAATCCGGGTCATGCCACTCCGACGAAACGTAAGTGCATAAAGGTGACTTACTGAACTACGTTATTTCTAGTGTATGATTTTCGCTGTTGGCTAATTTCCAATTTTCCTATGTATAGCATCAAAGAAAAAAACTTACATGAAGGCTTAGCGTTCACCACATTTCCCACATTTCACAGTTTTTTTTTGTAGCACCAGGATACACATGTCTAGTTGTACACCTGTCTTACATGTAGGACGTGTACATATAGGAGGTCATGTGTAGGCCAATACAATTCCTTGAAGCTACTTGGAGTGATACTCAACAAAGCACCTCATGTGAGGGTCTACATCAGATTTCCTATATTCGTAACTATAGATTATATATAGCTTCGTGGCATCATGTATGGCATACTGGCCCTAGTATACGCAAGCTGTCGACGCGCCATTAAAGCCTCATCCCCCCCCCCCCTAGTATACGCATATGATGCGTGCCTGAATTAGGATGCCTACACATAGACCAAAACAACGAGTTAACCCAGCTTGGGTTATATTGATCAACACACCTAACACGAGTCTTACGCACCTTACATCACATTTGCGACATTGTGTAGCAGTTTTTTGATGGCACTTAGGCCTAACCTTCTTCTGGTCTCTCTAGAGGCGTTCCTTTAAAGAGACCAGAAGAACGTTAGGTCTGAATTGGTCATGATGACAAGTTGGTCGTGATGATCAAAATATGAATCAGCATGCTCTTGAACTGAAGATTTGCTTAGGCCTCGTTAAACAGATTTTCTGTTTTCCTCAAGAAGACCCATTCCATGACGAATAATTAGGTTGTCCTAATTTTATTGCTGAGTATTGTTTAGTTGCCACCCATTTTGCTCGCTCGCTCGCTCACACCGTGAGAGACGGCTATCATATTTTCGTCCAAATACGATGTAGGCAAATATTTTGATCAAATCAGTCAACAAACCCCGTTCCTCAAATTTAGTAAACACTTACATATTTTACCATGTTTGTTTGTGTTTTCATCGATTTTCATTGCGAAAATCTACCCAAGTTGGCTCATGAAAGACTAATGCCGCAAATGATGTAAGAGTTACGATGCTGTTGTGATTCTGTATACACAACTATTTTGTTATTATGGAGCTGGTTATAGATGGTACCTCTAGCCATAAGTTTTCATTTTTTATTTTTTTGGCCCATTGATGGGCATCTTGAAGTTTAGTTGCTTTCAACTGTTTTAGTTACTGTGTTCTCTTGTTCATCCGAGAAAGCAATAGAGGTCACAAATGGATAGTCTTTAGCCTACTGTTGTACATTAGGACACCAATACGATATCGGGAATGTGCAATGAGTGATACGAAGAAGCACTTAGCTGGAAGCACGGGAGAACAGTCATAAAAATCAGTTAAAACTTTTATTGCGGTACCATCGTATTTACTGGGGAGCCGATACGATGTTGAGACAGCCAAGACAATGCATTGAATGAAAGCCCATCTTAAAGGGGCAACAAGGTAGTGCATTGAGTGAAAGCTCAACTTAAAGGGGCAGCGAGGTAGTGCGTTGAGGGAAAAGCACACTTTAAGGGGGCAACATGCTTCCGCACTGAGGGAAAGCCAACTTAAAGGAGCATTTGTTGACTGAAAATTAATAAGTCCCAACTGTATAGGCATTAGCATTTTTAATGGGGGAAATATTATGTGTGTTGTTGAAAAACTATTACAGTAAGGATGAAAAAACTTTGCTTGGACTTAAACAAAGATTAAAAAATAAAAACTTTTAACTAACACACATTTAAAATTTAAATATTTTTTAGAGGCAGGTACCGTTAACTAACTCATATTAAATAAGTCCTAATCTTTTTACTTTTATTTGAACAGCTCCGCATACTCCAATAACTACAACAGATTATAAAATTAAACCTTTTCATGAGATTGGCTAAGTTGTCTTTTTTTGGTTAGCAACAGATTGCTATCAGATGGTGAGAGGGTTTAAAATGAATCAAACTGCTGATTGTCATCAAAAGGGAGATAAGGATTGGTCGATCATCACAAATGGTCCAAGTCCTTTTTAAAATACATTATTGTAATCAGAAAAAATTAAGCTGACAAATAAATTAAGCCAGTGCTCTCAGTGTTTTTGAACTTCATAAAAACATTGAAGTAATATCGAAATAAAGTTTAAGTTTCAATTTAATTATTTAATTCATAAAACCGGTTAAAACCGTAACCAGGTTAAATCATAACTAGTTAAAACCAAATAAAGAAAAATGGTTCGAACCGAACCGTAACCGAGCTCAAATAAAAAAAACCCCGAACCGTAACCGAAAACCGAACCGAAAATTAAACGGTTCGATTCCCTGGTTAAAAGTTCATATTGGGTACCACTGCATTTTACTCAACACAGCAACAATGTTTAACTACAACAGATTTTTAAAAAATTTCCCTCTAAATGAAATAGTAGTAGGAAAAGCCTGCAGCTGGCAGGCAAGCACCTTTAACTAACGGCTAGATGTAGTCTAATATATGGAGATAACTAAACGGTTCAGCTTTTATTTGGTGATTAACTCTGGAAGCTATATTTGGTTACAAAGCCAACCATTTGGTTATGTTTTCTGACTGCTGAGCACAAAAACATTGGCGTAATGTTTATGGACGTAATGTTTGTCCTAGACCCCAACGAACATCATCCAATCATGGCAGTTTGCCCCAAATGTGAAAAAAAAATTAATACCACGAAAGAATAACTATTTACATAACTATTTACGACAAGAGAAAGTTACCCCCTTAATCAACCTATTGCCAGTTGTATCTGATTTGGCATAATACAAGAACGAGATGGCCCACCAATCCAGTCCATGAAGGTATTTCCAATAAGGTTGAAATATTCGCCTTTATGTCAACTGATCAAAACCGGTGGCTGAGGATCAAACTGGAATAGATCCGGTGGAAAATACGGGAACAGCACTAGATCAGGTGGAAAATGATAAGAACTATGGACATTCGGGAGTACAGTGTCTGCCGCATGAAATTATTGTAGCGCGAGACCTAGGCAAATTCGATGAAAGCACATCTGAAGTTGATCGGCCTGTGTGTTTTAGACCCTGTGGGAATTTTTTCTTTCAAGATTCGAGTGGAAGAAGCTGTCTTCTCTTGATATGGTTCAATGGGTGTTTTATCAATGCATCAATATGAGTGAAATCTATGATGGGCTAGTCTGGGGAGCTAAACCTATTGAACAGTACCTGGGAAGTTGGTGACTGGATGTGTCATACAGTTGGGAGGAATATTTTATTCTTCAATAAGGTTATCTCTCCTTCTCTTTTCCTATGATGGAGGCGACATTTTTTCCCCGTTCTGGATACGACAGTTTGTAATAAGTTGGGACCAGCCGAGTAGCTCTTCTTTGTATTCTTTCAAGAGTGTTGATATCTTTCAACAGGTATGGTGACGACAGAACATTGTCATATGGTGACGACAGAACATTGCCATATTCGAGGATTGGACTAACATAAGTTTTGTAGACACCCCAATGCTTCCTACATGGTGTGTTTGTGTGAAAATGACTTGTGGTGAAGCCAGTGTATGCTTACAGAGACACTTTGGTTGAAACCATCCAGCCAATGAAATCGACTTATCGACTGGTGAATGGAGTGATATTGTTGATGAAATACCAACAGTGAATGCCCGTCTTTGAATAAAAGGCATTTTTTTCCTTTTACTTAATTGGTAGTATCGTGTTTAGATTTGGTTGTCATCTTCATCGTTATGTCTGAAAATGCAGCATTTTGCCCCTGACCTTATCACTGGTTAGGATAAGGACGAGTCAATTAGGGGAAACCCGGTGTGTCAGAGCGAATTTGATAAGGATGAGTCATCACTGACAAGTCCGAACATGCACCCCAGTGCCTGAGACGAAGCCTGACACAAAGGGTGACATCACTGTAATCATCTGACCAATGAGAGTCTGCTGCCCGGCTTTGTGACCAGTGAGAGAGACCTCTGGCATGACCAATGATGATGCGTACCACGTCTGACGTCATGCCAACTTATAAAAACGCCTGTGGAGCTCACAATGGCACACAGCTTTGTTTTCTCGCCCAATAGAAAAACCATGGCTAATCCTACTGAAGGTAGTGCCGGACCCCAGCCGTCAAAACGGGCCAAGCAATTTCTGCTATACAATCAACCTAAAAAGCTGTGTTTTCCTAGACAGGTGGTGTTTAATTCGTTTTGTACACCACGAGCAATGGATCCATCGATTGTGTTTATCGATTGAAGAGTGGAATACCTTGACTTTGCCAGAATACATATGATGGGTTGATTATGCTTCGCAGACTATGCAGAACAATGGTAAAAACTAAGGCTAAGTGCGGGGTGCTATTGAACAGAAAATCGTGTAACATCCAGGGCCATACTCATGTACTGGAAGTAAATTGCAACACAGAAGGGTGGAAACACTCACGAGGATGTACAATCAAGTACACAACATTTTGGGCCGCCGTCGAGGTTTGCTAACACCGATCACAGAACGGTATAGAACAGTTTGTGGAGATCTCATTTTTGTTCTTTCGAACGATCAAACAACCTCCCCCATTTCTCGTTGGAAATGTTGAGGTTCCCTCATGTGGGATGCAGAAATTTACGTTTCATCGACATGTGCATTCGTTTGTCAATTATAATTCCCAAAGTTTAATTTTCCTACACCAGTTAGACAAAAATAGTTACTAGGGTGGGTCAGACGTTTGAGAAATCCTTTACATATAAATAGCACTTAAAACCTAGTTGAATGAATGCACTGAAGCGTGAAGATTATTAAGAACTAGTGAAATTACAACAAACAGTCATTGATCACTCGATGTGAAAAGAAGGTACCTGGCAAGTCGTAATCTAGTATGTTGCTTGTCGATGGTAAGATTGTTGCCTCTCCGATTGTCTTCACATAGGGTCCAAAGTAGGTGACTGAGGAATGAGGAATATTTTATTCTTCAAAAAGGTGATCTCTCCTTCTCTTTTCCAATGATAGAGGCGAAATTTTTTCCCGTTCTGGATACGACAGTTTACCATAAGTATAGGGGCCAGCGGAGTAGCTCTTCTTTGTATTCTTTCAAGAGTGTTGATATCTTTCACCAGGTATGGTGACGACAGAACATTGCCATATTCGAGGATTGGACTAACATAAGTTTCGTAGACAACACTCAATGCATCGTCTGCAATTGCCCAGCAAAATTGTTCTGCGTAACAGTCATAGCCTTTGGTTTGCCTTTTTTTTGTCATGGCTTCACACTGTGTTGACCACTTGAACTCATAGCGCAGGATAATACCAAGATTTTTTTCGTGGTCAGAAGTCTGGTGACACCACCAAGTAGCAATGGTAATTCGGATTCAGGGACTCTCAGTGAACCCCCTTGCACTTTTTGTTGTTTATACACAGTTTCCACATTGACACCCAATAAAAATCCTGTCAAGATCATTCTGGATTCCAGTTTGAGCTTTGGACCCACGTAACGGACAGGGATCGTTTGAGATCGCCAGCAAAATTTGGTTTCTTAGTTTACATCCCAGCTGGGGAGTCGCAACCTACGAAGGGAACAGAAGGGAGCTTTGTGGCACCCCATTTATCACTGGCCACTGTGCTGAAGTAGAATTTTCAACCTTCGCTTGATGTATTCTACCCTTGAGGTAGACACTTATCCAGCCATGAACTATGCCTTTCACCAAATCTACTGGAGCTTATGTAATAAGTTACGACTCAGTGTCTAGCACATTCTTAAAATTACAGAAGGTGTCAAGTGGTGTTTTGTTGTCAAGGTTGTCGACTACATTGTGGTGGGCAGTTAAATACATATAGGCAGTAAATCTAGATTTAACAAAGCCGTGCTGATTGTGATCTTTCCATAACCAAATGCGTCTGCACCTCCTCTAATACAATGGAATCTTTTGGTAGCCTTTGGAATTAGCAGTTTCATCGTGTCCTATCTCATTGAGACAACAAGACACAACATTGTTCAAACATTGTTGGGCATTATAACAAATGTGCTAACTTACCACACCAGCATTGAAGCCATGTGAAACACAAACGCTCACCTAGAAGCAATTCCGTGCAGTAATACAAATTTACTAGTAGTAAATGCTTTACTACCGGGGAAAAAATTAATGCTGTAATAATACAAAGGAAAGGGGAAATAAGCCATATGCGAAAAGCTTTGGTCGCGAGTTTGGACTCTAGTTTTATGACTGTCTCGTCAGCCGCAGCCATATGACAACACAGTCATTAAAAGATTAAGGTTACAACCGTGACCAGGACTTCATTGACCGAATGTATTCAGTTGTAGGCAATGGTGATGGCCATATTTATCATTCGTTGAGCCTTTTGAC
>JAHWFP010084813.1:14557-31278 GCA_023313725.1 Lithobius niger
CGTTGAGCCTTTTGACTGTACATTGATTTGTATTCCCTCTCCATTGCTTATCATTGAGCACATTCGGTCGAATGGCGTCCTGGTGACGGTTGTGACCTTAATAATGGGTTCAGTGAGTTATCGTTATACCAGTGGACAAGTAACCACATCGGTAAAGGTGGCATGGTCGTGATTTGGTGATGTGCTGGTTCGCCGGTTCGAAACCAGGTCATGGTTAAATGAAACGTATGTGCGTAAAGGTGGCTTACTACACTTATGTTATTTCTAATGTACGATTTTCGTTGATAGCTTTTTTCCCCAATTGCGCAGCAAAAAACGCTTACCGGTATTTAGTTTCAATACAGACCAAATCAAGCTCTCACTAATTGCTGCATGAAATGAATCTGTTCACGTGTGAATTTATTCCAACGTATTACTCCGAAGGTAACGGCTGGCTGAAGTGTCGTTACGGTAATGCACACGGCAAAGCTATATTATCATACAAATATTAATCACGTAATTACAAAACTACGTCAAACAGCAGCCTCTCTTTGCCGACAAACGGGAAAAAAAGGTACTTAGCGAAGCGGAAGCTTTTCCATTTGGGCCATGATTCATTTAATCTGTCCTAAATGAAGAATTCATGAACTTGGATCCAACCTGCTTCGTCGGACAAGCAAATGGTGAAAAGTGTACCACGGGGGCTGACACACCCAGCAATTAATCTTCAGGTCATACAAAAATTAATGCCTTGGATTATTATAACATTCGCAAAAGATAATATGATGGAAAAAAATTAGAAATGCGATGCGGATTCGAAACTCCAAATTGAGACATCTCTATAGGCATGCTGTTGCGTGAGTATCTTCGTAATGTCAAATTTGGGTGAACCCGTTCATTACCAGTACGCCTCTGACCGCTGGGGAAGTCATTTTTTAATGCAGTGCATCCCGGAGCAAATAAGGTGTAAATATAACGTAAAACAACTATAAAGGTAACTTAGAAAGGTAAGAGACCTTTCTCATACAAGGTCAAGAGCGGATCCAGCATGGTGTGGATGGTACGGCTGCCTCCACCTTCCAATAATTATTTTTTTTAAACACGTGGAAAGCCTAATATTGGTGTATTGTTAACATGACACACGTCCCAACTGAAGTAATTTTAGGTCAAGTCGTACTTGTTGCATATTAATTTCTCGTCAATTAACCCGAGTATAAGTTTTTTTCTTCAAAGACTGGTAAAATTCACACTAAAAATATTATTTTTTAATTCATTTCAGAAACAAAAATCTCGAACCCTTTAACTAATTTTATTACTTTACGGACTCCAATCCAAAAATACGACTAAGAATCGATGTAAAAAGTTTGAATGGATCGGATAATGTGGCCACAAGTTACCAAAAAAGACTACATTTTTATGTAAAACTTGGGTACAGCCTCTTCAGGTTTCCCTTGACACATTTTTTCATCCTCCCCTGTACAAAGGAAGTGCTCTTTTAACAGCACAAATTCTACTTGTGAATAAAAAGTCAAATTACAATTGCCAAAAATAAATTCAATAAAAAAACTACTGCAGTTTTAGACATATTATCAATACTAAATGTGCTCTACTTATAGCAATATTTCAATCATAATTTAAATTTATAATTATTAACTTATAATTAATTTATAATTAATAAGTTAATTATAGGAATTTTTTTTAAGTATTGTAATTTCATATCTACTCTTACAATAAATTTAAATTAAGACAAACGCTGATGTTGAAAAGTAAAAAAGCCAATAAGGTACTCATGCATATAGTTAAAAATGAGCATTAAAAATGTGCTGGTAATCCGTGTAAGGAGAGCTTGGTAAATGGTGTGTCCCCTTTCCGTGAGTGTTCACGATGAGACGGCGGAACCTACCCCTACAGGATGTTACAAAGCATTCTCGCAGCTAGAAGGTTGTTGCAAGCCCAGAGAGACTAAGAAAGTGCCTTTGCAACAAAGTAACAATGGTACTTGAATAGCTATCTTCGACAGCGTTTGTTGAATGTGTACGATTAGATGAATCTGTTAAGATAAGATAAAGAATTTCTCCTGAGGTATCAATTTTCTAGTACATCTGAATTCTCATTATTGGCTGCTTTCTTACCAATCGGCAGAACAAAGGCGGATCCAAGAAGAGGTGGACAGCATGAACCACGTTCTCCCAAACATAATGAACAGGAAGATAATAAATTGCGTATGAAATAGTTGAAAAATTTATTAAAACGTCTCTTACCTTCCAGAGGGTAATGTGTGTTTCGATAGAACGAATCGGAAAAGTATTGCAAAAATGCGTAGGTTACTTATTTGAATAAAACACCGTTGTGATCGTGTGTTGCCTTTTGTTGATAACGATCGTGAAGCATAAATTGTATTAAAATAAACAAATCGTTGATGATTTCCTCACGGAAATGTGGTTTCCTTCAGAGAAATTATTCAGCCTGACACTGGAAACAAAACAGCTGCAGAATATGGTGTATCTTGATTGCAGTGGCCTTTTTTTCCTGTGGGGGGTTTTGGGGGTCTCACAACCCCAAAAGTCTATGAAAATAGGTGAATAGCAAAATAAAAAAAACCCTTAATTTTTTTTAAGTGTCCTTCCTCAACTTTCTACATACACCCTTGCGGCAGAATCAAAAAAACGACACCATCTTGAAAATTCATGTTATTTGTAGCTTGTAGTTACTACAATGCTTTGGGAGATCTTATAGCATTCGCTGTTCGTTGGTGGAGTCGGGCTTGAATTTAATGTCTTGCTAATGAAGACGACACTCTACATGTGACAGCATCAGGGGCGGACTGGCCTGTGAGGTTAGGCGGCGATCGCCTCCGCCCTACTGGTTTGGGGGAAAGAGTTTTTTTCCCTTTAAATTTCACCGCACTAACTGTGCCAAACAGGCGATTGTGTACCCTCTCTCGCACAGAGCCGTGGAATTCCGGATTCCCGGTAAGGCAGTGGGTCAATCTTACTGTCACACTGTGTTACACCACAGTGCAGTGTAAGTGTGCCTGTTGAAGGATTGAAAAACTATGAGATGTATTGTTATGCGTAACATAAGACCTTAACAGGAATATATTAAAAAAATAAAAAAATAAATGAAAACATAAATAAATATATAAAAACAGTCACCACAAAAAATAAACCTATGCCTTCTTTACATTTCTGATTAAGAAAAGGCTTTTGTTTCCCCTGACCACCATGTTGCACGTGTATTGTTGGATACCTGATATTGTTGTCTATTGTAGTTGAAATGATGTGCGTATTGGACGTCTATTGTTGATGACCAGTACGTTGTTGTATGCTTTTGATTCATGGCTACTGAGGTGAAACATGGGTAGTAATCTTTGCTAAGCTCGGGCCTCCATAAGCCACTCAATAAATATGTTCGAACTACAAAATATGCTTCATTCCCTCAGCCGATCCACGATCTTCTTCACTCCAGCAGGAGCAATCCTGAAAATCCGGGTGAAGTTACTTCTTCTCACCCCCACCTTTTCCCGGGGTTCCCAACGTTTCCTATCGCCGCCCTGGCGTGTGTGTGTGTGGGTGTGGTTGGGGGGAAGGGGAGGGGCAGTATAATTATTCCAGTTCGCTGGTATAAGACAGTCTATAAAGATTGTCATAGATCAATTTGGTTGGGATTTACGTAAATTGTGGTGCGTGAGACATTCAGTTATTAATCACTACGTTTACATGTCCATTAGAACTAGCATTTAGCAATACGCTTTCAAAAATTCGTTGCGTGTTTATGAAACGGGAACACGTGCGTTCGGTTAAGGGACAATTCATGCAGAACCCCCTTCTTTCTCTTCTCTTTTTGGGATATAGTGGACGCGTCCCATTGCTTTAAGTCTGCACGCAGAAAATTGGGTTATTTAAAAATGCTGAAAAAAACGTAAGCGAGTGTTTGTGGTTTGCCTATTTACTTCATGTACAATTATTTTCAGAATTATTTGATAAAAATATGAATGGCAGCCAGACATATTACGAAGGAGGGGGGGGGGGTTTAAAGCCGTAAACTTGTCCGCTGTCATTGCTTGGCGTGTACGAACCTCATAGTACGTTTGAAAATCTTTACATATAGGTGTAGACGAATACAATCAAACGTATTAAATGAATCGCTTTCATTCCGTGGCAACAGATCGGAAAAAAATACTACGCAAGATGGTTGTTGAAGTTACAGGGACATAATGGACATCCCTCCGAGGCGCTTCAGGTGGTCATGGAAACGATATAGGCTAACCCCCAGCACGACAACACCAAGATTCTAGTTTTTGTTCAATCAAAGTCTGTCGCTATACTGCAAAGCTAGAGGACTTTGCAGCGAGTATTGCATATTAGGCAGTAGCGTCAGTATTGGCTGTGCTCGTTCTACCAGTCAAGACGTTCCAACTTGTTATGCCGAACCTCAGACATCAACTGGATTTAGCGATTCATGCCTATGTATTTGGGGCTCTAGTTCTAGAATCGACGTATTTCTACGATTTTGAAGAATAGAATCCCCGGGGAAGGAATTACGCAAAAAAAAAAAAAAAAAAAACAACAAGCCGTGCGCAGGAGCTGGTCACTTGGTTAAGCAAGTGGCTGTCTCTTCCGCCTGTCCAGTGGCTCTCGAGCCATGGCTGAAGTGCAGCTATTGGCCGAGATGCAGGTTTGCCTGTACACAATAGCGAGGGAGAACTAGGAAGTATTTGCTTTCTTGTGTCCCCTCGTATTGCATGTAACCACAGAACTGGTACTGTAGTAAAGAATTCACACGGTTTATCGGGATGATGCCGGCTGCGGCCAAACCACGGTCGGGGGGGGGGGGGGGAAGAGTCCGATTTGATTTCAGATGACAAGCAGACGTTCTCAGTCTCGCTTGTTTGGGCCACAGCTGTAGGCGGAAGTTTGAACTACAGTGAAGCATTTCCAGTAGTGCGGCACGGTGCACGTTCGAATTTCTGACGGAATAATTAACGCGTATCGAGCTAAGCAAACAGTCCCATTCCGTGCTGGCCAGTTTTTTTTAAAAAGCGTCCATAGTGGCTCGCTTGTGCGAGGCATGGTACGGAACGGCGCGCAAACATTATTCCGTGTGAAATCACTATTTCACTACGTTTACATGACAACCAGAAAGCACTTTTTAGCAATGCTATTTGAAAAATGCCTCTAAACCGGCGCATGTTTAAGGAATGAGATTCACATAGAATTCGTCATTCCTGTTCTTCCTTAGGCGTAAAATGGACGTGTTTTCCCCCCCCCCCCCCCACCACCCCTCCATTTTTTGGCTTCAAACCTCCATTTAGAAAATTGCTCATTTATAAAGCATGTAACCATCTTAGCAGAACTCTGTGGTTTGCCTAGTCATATACAACCATTTTCTGAATTACTTGTTAAAAATATGAGTTGCAGCAAGACAAATTCAAATTACGCCCGGGGGGGGGGGGGGGGGGGCGTAAGCATGTCCGTCATCTTTCCCTGACATATTTTGCCATCCTTTTGCAAGTGTGGCAAATTGTAACACTTGCCATGTAACGCTTGCAAGTGTTACATGGCTAACGGCAAGTCGCAGCCTAATGCTAAACCACCTAACGAAAGCGAATTCAAACAGTGACGACAGACTGGAGAAAGCACTACAAACTGGCGTTTACAGACCAACGTAAGCGGCAGGGACACGTCGTGCATCTTTGAAACCGCTTTAAAGTGGTTATGTAAACGTAGTGATTGACAGCTTGTCAATGAAGCACCAAAATTCAAGCAAACGCCCAAAATATGAAGCTGTGGCTAATTTTACCCTCGCCCTCATCTCTATGGTTAGTGCTTCGTATTTTTTAAGGCACTAGGACCGAGGGTACACGGAGGTTTTTTACGTCGCTTTATCTTACGTCGATTTACCTTACGTCGACTTGAACTCACATCGCTTTAGGAGAGAGGTGGTTACACGGAGGTTGTAGTTGGAGTGGGTTAAAACGACAGCGGGGGTTCCTGCGTCGCGTTTATCTAATCCCCTCATCAAGCAAACCCCTCTTTATTCCCAAGTCCCCATTCAGCTAGCTGGCTTTCGACTTCGTTTTAACGAAGTGACAGGTTGCCGTCCTAGTTTTGTGACGTTTACGCGCGCACTTTTCAACCAATCACAAGAAAGCAGACCTTAGGGCGACGTAGAAAATGGGTTTTAGGTAGGTACAAGTAGGTTGTTAAAGCGCTTCAACTCCTTACGTCGACGTAACGAGGTGGTTTGAGATAAAGCGACTTGAAAGTGGGTTTAGGTGGGTACACGGAGGTTCTTAAAGCGCTCTAAGCACTACATCGACGTAAGCTACGTCGACGTAAGCTAAAGCGACGTAGGAAACCTCCGTGTACCCTCTGTCTAGGTTTCCTGAAGGGCAAATCGATGCAATTTCGATAGTCAAAAATTGACTGCGTCTTGCAAACCGTAAGAATAAGCGACCAACAGTAAACAGAAATATATTCTTCAGCATATTTCTCGCAGCCAAAGGCACAAGACACCTTTCCCTTTTACCAACGTCTAACCGTAATATTCTTTTTGTTGTTTTCGTTTAGGTCGATAAATTCAACTTTCACGTTTTCCTATTTCTTGGTCGATTCTTTCCAAGTGGATTGGGTCGTCCATTCTCGTTGGAGTTTAATGTAGCGTCTTACAAGACTGGACGCTGGCCGACCACTAATGCCTAGTCCAGCTTGTGTCCGACACGCCCTCAGGACTTTCCACTAGGAAGAAAAGATATTTTTGAACTCGTTCGACGGTTTTTGAGAGAATCCATCTTCTGAAATTCGATCGAATTCATGAAAGAAATGTGTGTGGAGGCTGGAAAGGGATTGGTCAATAGTCAAAGTGCCAAAACTCAGTATTGTTTTACTTCCGGGTTTTTAAAGCACATAGATTCTGCTGTATGACACCTACATGGAGATGTTTTGGTGTTTTTTTTTAATGGACTAGCCCCGTCATTCACGTCGCTCATTCCACTGGCGTCCTGTATGCTTCGTTTTGTCGGTGTTCCGAGTACGACAAACTCACTAACTATTAATGCATATATGTAATTACGTGTTGTTGCTCAGTTCGTTCATCACATTCCTCAGGATGTCTGTAGTTCGTATACAGCATGTTTTACATTAAAACGGTTTACTTATGTGGAAATCGATTACTTTGCTCACTCAATCCGCGCACCATTTTCGTTTTTTTTTTAAAAATCACAAGTATTGAGGCCCTTTTAAAACCTTGATGTCTACTTTATCTATGTCTCCAGTCAATCGAAGCCAACTATTTGGAAATTTATGTGTAGCGGTACTAGTGTGTCAACCTATTACAGATTGGCACAGGATGTATATATTCTAGACGTTGCCTAGATTCTGGGAAAGAAATGCTCAGGGTTTACTTGGCACTGTTCCTTTAATAAAAAATCAGATGTGTTGGTTAATGCTTGCCCACTTATGAAAGCGACAACAAGATGAAGAATTAGTTAAGTTGGGGAAGTAGGGATATTAAAGTGTGGCATAATTTTGGTTCAAGTTAATAGGCCGAAACGAGGTCTAGCAACAGCTAGCCTTGAAAGTTTAGAGCTCTGTAAATAACTCTTAAATCGACGTCTTTAGCAACCAGTTAGCACTTGGTTACCGTTGCTGGAGGTCGAGCCAGGTGATACAATAGTTGTGTCCTGTTACAAGAGTTTGGTGGATAGTTAATGACAACAAAATAGTAAGGTGTTTGGTATACAATATTACTGTTACAATCATGATATTAACGATCAGTGATAACCGAAAGTTGACTTCATGGTGGGTTTCGAGTACAACAGGAAGTTTGTGCAACGAAGAAATAAATCGCCAGAGACCGCTGTAAAAATCACGGACTTACACACCAAATGACCTGGTCGGTAAAAGTCTGGATGGCGCAGCATTCTGCAGCGATGGTTCCTGTTGACACACTAGATATTACCAATAGCAGCATAAAGGAGAAGTATCCAAGTTAATAATTAGAAGTGGGTAGAAGTGGTAATATCTATTGGTAATATCTAGTGGGTAGAAGTGGTAATGTCTATTGGTAATATCTAGTGGGTAGAATTATTCTACCCCGTGTTACACCACTGGTTCTGAGTAACGACTCATGTGGTCACCGTTTTTACTTTTACAGAAAATTCCTTTTCAAAATTTCAACGTTTAGGTTTCTACCTAATAAATATCTGAAAAAGCCCAGTTTTGATGTTATTAGTCAGTTTGCAGACAGTAGCGTTTTTACAACTTTGTAGTGAGAAAGCCAAGGCCGACTGGTTTAGAAATTGTCTTTTGCATCCCAGCAACAGATCAGTTCTCGAGGGTGTCTGGCACTTGGAGAGAGTACCCCGTTCATAAATTATCATACATGGGAGCATGGCTCAGATAGGAGAGCAGATAAGGATGAGTCAGTCCGAAGTATGGTCATCGCCGGGAGTGACATCATTTCAGAAGTTACATCATCGCTGGAAGTGACGTCATCTCCGGAAGTGACATCATCAGTGATCGTCGTGGTGGCCATCTTGAATCTCGTGACAGCCATCATGGATCTCGTTGGCTGTCTTGGATTTCGTCAGCCATCTTGAATGTAGCAGTGGTCGCTTTGGATGTCGGATGGTTCTCTTCAGTTGGCCTTTTCTGTAAATTTTGTGTGAAAAGTAAAAAAAATTGTTTCTTACACTTTAGCTGGAGCCAGTCTTGAAACTGGAAACAGGGTCTTACATGATTTAATTTGGGTGACACCTTTACCAGCTCAGTATGGGGACAAGTTGGGGAAGGGAGATTGATAGTTGGCATTTATGATTACTGTCACTGAAAGTAGGTCACGGCTGATAGAACTCTGACGTCATCAGAGCTTCTATTGCAGGGTAGTCATAAAAGAAATTAAAACTTTCTGTATACTGTCATTTTGCGTGAGGGCTTCTCGTTCTAAAATGAAATTCGGTCGGCCATTTTGTGTCCCATAATGCAACTCAGTTAGATGTAATGTTGGCTGCCAAGTTGAGACTTGTCAGTTGAAGGAAAGCCCATGACCTCACTGATTAGATAAGGAGGTGAACGTTGAGTGACATGAAAGGTTATGCCCTGAGGGGAAAGCCCATCCCTGGCAGTTCTGTCTTGAGGCACAGCCCACCAACTGGTCCGGCTCTGAGCATTAAACTTGTTTTATGAAATTTAAAACTGGTCGCCAATTCCTCTATTTTAAGTCAGCTTTTCAAAACTAAGGGGTTGGAAAATAAGTAAACTGTTTTGCTCAGAAATCGATACAAAACACTAATTGTCAATTTTCTCTTCCCCCCCCCCCCTGCCTCCCAATCTACTTAATTTCTAAAAACCTACGTAAACTACTCACGCTAAAATAAATATACCAAGTACTGAGCTTAAGAAAACATACAGATACCACTGCCCTCTCATTTTAAAATAAAGCCTCACATTTTTAGTCTTGTTACAATTTTTACGCTTTTTCTGTACTATGCTTTCAGCAGTTAAACCAAACTCTGTTTCAGATATGTTGGTGACCGAAGCTGTGCAGTCTACACTATTTCTAAAAAAAATATAAACAGCTGTAATTTTCCTCTAAGATTTGTTACAGCCTTTTTCATGGTCCAATATTGGTGCAGATACAATTCATAAAAATAAGTTTACTCTGACCACTAGTTACAGCCGAATTTGGTTTTAAAAATAAAGGCAGTCCAAGTCTTGTTGAATGATAAAAATAGATGTTTGCCCACTAGTGAATGGCACAGTCATATAGAGGTGTTCTGACTAATCAGCCAATAATCCAGCCATTCTAGGAAAAATGATAAGATAGATAACTAGGTTTTGTTTACTGATAAAAGATAAATTTCGTGTCCCTCTATTCAATGATGTAGGCAGTGGTTAAGATAGGCCCCTGTCCTTAAATTAATTCAAAGGGTTCAAAGGCTTTAACGAGCGTTACCCACTAAACTAATTCTCCACCCTATAACAATAAGATCCAGTCCTTCCAAGAAAAATGATAAGACAGACAACAATCTCTTTGATTCTAAATAAATCAGAATGACTACCCCAGTGGTGGTAAGGAATAATGACAAGACATGCTGACTTAACAGAGGTCACCTTTTAACATATTGACTTTTAACATCTGCTGTAATAAGGTATTTTTTTGTGTGTGTACGTTGAAATTGATATTTTATGGGTAGTAATTGTAAATTTGGTATGTCTTGGCTCTTCACAAGTTTCTGAGTGAACTTAAAGCCGTTATTTGGTAATAAACTATATTATTATTGTTATTAACAAGGACAATCAGATTGTATGCTTTCAAATGATGTTTCAAAATCAACCCAAAATTAAACCTAAACTTTCAAACTATAAATAAAATAAATGCAGCCGTTAATTTATCAGTCAGTAGGAAATAAATTTGTTTGACAGCATTTTAGTTAACATAGTAAATAAACAAGTCATCATTATTGTCATGTTTCAGTTGCCAAGTCATTTGATATAAATCACTCAGAAATCGAGTTCCTCATTCAACATAAAATCACGGCAAACCCTTGCATACTCGCTGGATAATGCTCTCCCCCACCCCTTTTGAATTGTTTTTTAAACATATATTTATTAAATACTTAAACTTACCAAAGCAGACCAGTTAAAAAACTAGTATTAACAGAGCTAAAATCCTTCTACTTTCATTTGCATACCATTAAAATCAGAGATTGCTACATCCTGGAAAATGATGTTTTATGACAAAATACTGTAACCTAAGGGATGTAACCCAAATTTCGAGGGACTTTATTTAAAAGATTGGTCTTGCGAGAATACAGTGTTGCCAACAAAGCGTGTATTTCTACAGTTTTCGAAATCCGTATAGAGGATTAGAAATAGTGTCTGTGAATTTGTTTAAATAAAACACAATATATAATGCTTGGTCACTGATCTCTAGAACATTTTTTAAAAATTGGTAACAAATATTTTTGAAACAGTAAGCTATATAAGTCTACAGCTGCCACCCCTCTACCAATGGCCAAATGATAAATTGTTAATCCATTTGTCATGAGACGTTACAGCTAATTAAATAAATTTATGGTGTTGATGATTTCTTTGGCTGTTACGAACTTTGTTCAGGTAGCTTCTACCTGGTACCAACTGCGTTTAAAACAAACTACTGGCTAAGGGTTTATGAAATACTCACTGAAATCATTGAGCTAGGCCGCCATCTTGAAGCTCGGCAGACATATTGATGACTCTTGACAGCCATCTTGAATCTCGGCACTTTTCAACTACGTGAGGGATGTCTGAACTTGCAACCCTTTGTCCCAGGGGTGACTTATCAGCCAACATCACCAAAATAAGGCTGCCCCACCTAGTTGGCCAATGAGAGGCCTCTGGCCTGGTTACTGATGTCAGATGGTGTTGCCCCAGGGGTAACCTATCACCCCTCGTCCGTATAATCAGCCCTCCCGTCAGGCTTACCAATAAGAGCCCTCTATCCGACACACCAACCAATGAGGACCGGTTTTGGTTCTAACGTCATATTAGGTTTTAATATGGGTGCAAAGCTCACATCGCCACACAGCTCCGTTTTTATTACCGTATAGAAAAACATTAGGCTACTAGTCGTAGTCAATCTGACGTTGGATCCAATCTGGTGAAATGGTCCACCGACTTCATTCATACCAGCTAACTTACTATAAACTTGTGTGTTCAGCCAAAGAAGTGGTGGTGTCTGATATAGATTAACCAGCAACGAATGATAAGGTGTCTGTACCGCCAACACAGGTGCTGTATTCTCACCTAACCCACTAAAATGATGACAGTTTCATGCAACCTAAGTCGTCCGTCCCCATCTTCGACAAGGGAAGCCAGCCAGCATCCATAGTCAATTATGGAGACCAATATTGAGATGTAGTGTTGCCCCATGCAGCCAAATGACCCACTACTCCATGGGAAAGATGTTCAATCATCAACACCCCTCAGCCTGAACAGTGAACATACAACCCATACTCCAAAGTTGGAGTCACGTCTCACATATGATCAGGATAATGCAACGAGTGCTGGTCAATACTTGGGATTTTGCAGATATAGCATTAATGAACAATCTAGCCGTTTGTGTGTCAATTAGCTGGGCAAATTTCAACGTGTTGGTGTTTGAAATAAATATCCTGTGAAATCCAAGATGGCAAGTGGTTTTATGTATGCAAAAACACATGTTAATCATAAAGGACTGTTTTTAACTGTTGATGAATAGAATACCATTGCTTTACAACAATACATAATCGGGTTGACTTTGCCTTAAAAACACTGCAGAAAAATGGGGAAGAGTGTGGTCAGATCTGAGGTATCATAGAAGAGAATATAAGTGCAGCCTTTTTTCCAGCAAAAATGAACACAGAGCACCCATTTCGGCCAAGAAATGGCGTACAGTTCACCTTTTCCAATGATCGTAGTATGTGGGTCTGCATGAATTCTACTTTTCACAGTTATTAAAGAACACTTTACCAGGCAAAGGTATTGTGCTGACCAAGTAGAATAACTTGTTGACCTCTGTGCTTGAAGTCAATACTTTTATTTTAAACCTAACGTCTACAGAGTTTTTCTTTTTTATTTTGTAGGCAACAAGAAAGATGAAATTACACACCACTAGCGGAGTCGCTCGCTTCGCTCGCTCATTCCGCGTCGTCTCGCTCCCCTCCTCCCCCCGTCTCGCTCCCCCTCTCTTCCCTTATTTCATTTGCCGTTCTGTTCGCGCTGCTGACTGTTGCGTTCCGTGCGCAGCTACTATCTCAGCGGGCCTTGGCTGCTACTCTTATAATTTGCCGTTCCGTCGGTAGATGGCGAAGATGGCATCGTATGTCCTACTTGCTGATGCACTGCAGATGCAGATTGCTGCTGCGCTGCCGATGACTGCGTTGCGGATTTTGTGTAATTATATATATAGATGTTTGATGCATTATTGATGTCGACCGCTTCCCCATTCCCGATAATGTGTACAATGTGTACAATGTGTTCTTTAGTTTCTACGTAAAGAACTGTGACTCGCCTACCGATACAAACCCGTGACTAAGCGTTATGCTTTTAAATTAGGAAAGTTTTACGAGTTACCACCTAAAGTTAGAATTACTGCATCATCGGTCATGCATAATAAGACCATCCTTACCCCTATTCGCCAGTAATGTGTGAAAAATGGACCACATCCTAGGTTAGTGCACCATGGATTCTTGTCTAATAGTGTGCAAAGTATGGGAAATACCAAAAAATGGCCAAAGTACAAACCAGAAAGGTTGAAAACTCAAAGTAATTTCTACAGATAACATTCAGTTTGTGAACTAACTAGTGTAAAACATTTTATCACTTGATGATGAGATTAGAAAAATTATACAGCTTACTAATATCGGACTAAGTGAAAAAAATTTCAATTATATCAACAAGCCTTGTTGTATTATAGGTCTCTGCTTCACCACAACAGGCCTCTGTGAACTTTTGAATGGTAAAATATGATCTTTTCATAAAAAAGTGTAAGTAACCCCATATTTCTTGTACCTAATTCAACAAAAAATTATAAAGAGCTGAGCAAATAGTGTTATTGATTAGCTGTCATCTTCCTACCTAAGCCAATGTAGCCTTACTGACGTCAATTGTATGCATGTCTGAACATGATAACATTAGTGCATGGTTAAAATCCATTCCTTTGGGGAAACTTAGCTAGTCACAATGCGTCGGCTTGCTTCTTTTGTGTGTTGGCTTATTTCTGATTGGCCCATCGAACGTGATTGATCCATGGATTGCATCAGCATGTTTTTGATTGGGGCGTGGATGGTCACGGGTCATCGATTCCATCAAAATACAGGACAGTAAATTGGTATTTCATTAATTTTTATTTATTTTTGCTACATTGTGCATAAGAGCAGTCCAGCAGTAAATATTTTATTCGATGAAAGCAGACTGTATCCTCAACACGATAAACCATCTCATCACCTGATGATGAAATTGAAAAGATAGTTATAATCATCAGTGAAAAAGATTTACTTAAACTAGCACTCCTGTGTCTGGAGGTGGTGCATCTCCATCGCAGGCCAGCATGATACTTTTTATTTAAAAAAAAAAAGTGTAATAAAACCTGCAGTTGTTATTCATCAATAAAAATGAATAAAATTGTACAAGTCTGTTTATTCTTGTTCCACGTGTAGTTTGGATGTAGTGTTATACTAGCTTCAGAAATATTTAGCTGGATTTACTTTAACACCTACTCTCACCAGTCATGTTAACGTGTTTTGCTGACTATGTTTTACTTTAGATTGGGTTAGATCAAACCACAGGGAAGTGATAACTGTCTCTTAGATCATTGATCACCAACATACAAAGGTAAATGAAGTAACATTTCTTGCGCCTGATGCGTGCCAACCACAATGGCATAAAAATTCAATTTAATTTTCAACAAGAATATTCTGTCATGTTGACAATAAAATCACAAACAAAACAATTTAAAAGTCACAAACTTGGCTACACAACAACAACACTCCTCCATCAGGGAAAAGAGTATAGCGTTTTCCAAGATGGAGGAATGTTGTTGTGTGTAGCCAAGTTTGTGGCTTTTAAATTGTTTTGTTTGTGATTTTACCTGACAAGAATATTCTTGTCGAATTAAATTAGATTTTTATGTCATTTTGATTGTCACGCATCAGGCGAGAGAAATTTTACTATATTAATCATTTAACCACTGCCTCAACGTCGAATATACCAAGGGAGATTGAAGAGGTAAAGAGCATAAAGCCAAATTCAACACTGATTCTTGAAAACTACGGCCAAGCTATGTGAATTCTCTAACAAACTCGGTGTACCTCGCTTGCTCCAAAGAAAGGTTGGTTTGCCATCCTTTAACACGCAGAGACAATTGTTAACAACGAAAGCCGAAATCGCTGAACCATTCCGGTTAATCCTCTTTGAATTTGAATTTGAATTTTATTGAGCTTAACACGTCTACAATACCACTCGCTCATGTAAACTAAACTTAACACAATCCTAACCTAACTTAATCCTAAGCAATTATCAACGAGAACAGAAATCATAATAAGTTCAAGAGTCAATCCTCTTTCCTCTAATTAAAATAATACGATTCTGACAATGAGACCTGACAATGATACTAGCCGGATGGATCATTAGTATGATCCTTGATAACTGAAAGACTTGGTAAAAGAGGCACTCAAAAGTTTGCGAATCACTTCTTTCAATTAATGGTTGAAGACTTTTGATATAGAAATTCATTTCACAGACCAGCCATGAGTTTTATTGGACATTGTGGCTGACAGGTTTCAAAGCCCAGCCTATGGTTTTCTAAAGAACCTGATGTGGTCGATCACTGCACAGGGGATTCTGGCAAAGTCCCTACCAGTCTGTGCCAGCCAGGGTATGTGGAGATACCATGCTCCTTCAGCGACCATGGGATCTATTCTGGCCTATTCTGGACGTTACGTCGCCGCCCCTTACTTCTCTCCGCCCTTGTGTGATCGGAGGTTTCCAGTTTGAATCTTAGGCTTCTAAAGCGTATCTTGATGTTCAAAATTGAGCCAGTTCATCTACATAAGCAGTTTGTTTCAGATAACGCAAAGCTTCAGAAATTTATTTAAATTAAGTGTTTTAGCTTTGTAACGACCTAGTGAACGTTTTTTTTTTTTGTTATTCCTTGTAGGCAGGGTATGGAAAATTTGCCTTATTAAGGCATTACTATCTTCTCATACCAAAAAATTTCATCTCTTTGCGGTCATGTCTTCAGGTGCCCCAAGGAACCTCAAGTTTTTTTTCTTTCTAATGATCCAACTGTCGACGAACCAAAAAAGTCTCAATCACGACACCCCCCTTCTGTGAAGTTTAACATTGTACGGCATTAGGTGGAATAGCAAAAAAAGGCAAATATGTTGATTTAACTGGTTTTAAATTTAATAAGTAGCATCATTTCATCTGAAGTTAAAGACGGAAAGCCAAGGGCTCAATAAGAGTTAGATAAATACAGATGCAAACCTATTTACGTTGCCTTTCGCACTCATATGACAGACAGCCTGACTTATGATTAATATAAACAAATAAGGCATTTATTGCAGTTATTGAGTTTTAAAAACGGAAGTGGAGCAAAGAACATTCCCACCAACAATGGCTCGCTATACAATCACAACAAAGGCTCGGTTACTAACAATGGCCGTGTTAGTATGGCTCAGCGGTAGGACCTCGGCCTTTGGTTTCAAAGGTCGTGGGGTTCGATTCCCCGCTCAGGCAGTCTGACATATGAGTCCAAAAGGCAACGTAAATAGGTTTTCATCTGTATATTTATTCATCTGAAGTTCTTAAAAGACCAAGAAAGGTAATCATAATGGCCAAGAAATTTTGTTTGTGCACAATACTATGAATAGTACTTATGGACCAAAATAGCCTGAAACGCTATTTTGGTTCATTTCCGAAGCTAATTGTTCCCAATTTGTTTGAAGAATACAATCATCGTAATTATGGCATATTCACGCAGTTTCCGCGAGCATCAAATTATGTAATGTTAAAAATTAAATTTTAAAACAGCCAAATCATAATTTTTTGCTTTTATCGCCGTTCTGCCGTTCTGCCGTAAAACATGAAGGCCCTTGGGACACTTTACGACACGACCAAAGAGTGATGAATATTTTTGTGTACGACAGAGATTCTGAAAGGCAACGTTTCCGCATCCTCCCTGTATGGAATTCCAGAAAAGGCTTTTTCACTCCAGAC
>JAHWFP010084814.1:9609-59108 GCA_023313725.1 Lithobius niger
AATAAATAAATAAATAAATAAACATATAAGCACTACAAGGAAGCTTGTCAATCTTATACAAAATAAACGCAAACTAAAATGAGACTCTAAAAACATTTCATAAAATTAGAAAGATCTACTTTCCTAAGGTATATTTTAAACTGGGCGAGACTGTTCGATCCCACCACCTCCGGCGGAAGACTGTTCCAGGGTTCCACCACACGGTTTGAATAAAAGTATTTAGTACAATCCCTGCGAACAGCAGCAACCCTCAATTTCAGAGGGTGTCCACGAGTGATGGTATTTCCCCGAACAGAGAAAAATACACCGGGGTCAATATTTGTCAGCCCCTTTAAAATTGAATATGTAAGTGATAAATCAGCATGAAGTCTTCTAAGCTCAAGTGAGTCCAGTTTTAGGTGATCCAGGCGCTGTCGATATGACAAGCCCCGCATGCCTGACAGGGTTTTAGTGAAAGTATGTTGCACTGACTCAATTGTATTGATGTCTTTGATAAGATGAGGGGACCACACTTGGCATGCATATTCCACCAAAGATCGCACATATGCCTTAAAGGCTTTTACTAATGTAGAAGCGTCTCCCGAGAGGAAACATTTTTTTATCATGTAACCAACCCGTTTAGCTTTGGCCGCAACAGTGTTACAATGTGCGGAAAATTTTAGATTCATTGTTAAATAGATACCGAGATCTTTCGTCTCATAAATACATTCTAGAATTAAAGCTCCCATCACATAATGAGTGTTTCTGTGTCGGTTACCGAGTGGCAACACTTTACATTTCCCTGAGTTAATGGGAAGTTGCCACAATTTGGACCAGTCATTTAGATAATTAACAGCACTTTGTAGTGCTTTATGGTCCATCTGGTCGGTTATGCCAGTGTACATTTTGACATCGTCCGCAAACATCGGTATCTTGACATTACCAAATGTTGGGGCCAGATCAGAAATAAACAAAAGGAACAACAGCGGACCTAAAACGGACCCCTGCGGGACACCACTGGTAACAGGTAACTCGCCAGATGAAGACCTGCCAACACTGACCCACTGTGATCTGCCAGTTAGAAAATGTTCAATCCAGGCAAAAATCTCGCCCCCAATACCGAGAACCTTAAGTTTGAGAAGAAGTTTCTGGTGCACGACCGAGTCGAAGGCTTTGGCGAAATCAATACACACAATGTCGACTGGCAATCCCATTTCAAGAGATCTCGTCCAGTCAGCCACGCAATTTAACATTTGTAGGGTGGTAGATCTCCCAGGAAGGAATCCAAACTGGTTGGGAGGAATGAGGTCAAAATTTGTCAGATGCTTCAGGATATCATCTCGAACGAGTCTTTCCAAAATTCTGCAAGGTACGCAAGTTAAGGATATCGGACGATAGTTTACCGGGATGGCCGAATTTCCCTGTTTAAAGATTGGGATTACGCGTGCTTTTTTCCACATTGTTGGCAATTTACCTTCCTGGACTGAAGATTTTATAATAAGCCATAGTGGCAGGGATAGTACATCAGCCAGCTGCCTATAAAAGTTACTAGAAAAGCCGTCTGGACAGACAGCTGAACTTTTTTTAAGATTAAATAGGCCTTTGTGTATTTTATCAAATGAAATTACCGTCAGATTGGTAAGAGAGTCTGCAGGGGGGATATTTAGTTCGTCCGGGTAAAAATTTGCTACTGACAGCGAATTATTATCTTGCACAAAATTACCGCTAAATACCGAATTTAAGGCATTAGCCTTCATTAAATCGTCGAATAGAATGTCATCCTGATAATGTAGTGGAGGTATTGTACCAGGGGATTTTGTTTGTCTTTTAATGTACCTGAAGAGGGAGCTCATTGTACCCTCACCAATAACCTGCCGTTCAATAGCTATTGCCTCTCGCCTACACAATTCCTTCAAGTTTCTGCGACAGTTATTATAAATTGTCCTATTTACATCAGAATCTTCTCGTTTGAGACGCCTCCAGAGTTTACTTTTCTGTATGGTCAATTTCCTGATTTCTGGAGAAAACCTTTTATTCACCAACACTTCATTTTTACACTTTTTATTTTTAGTTATAATAGTGTTACACCGTTGAACGAGATTTGTTATAATATTAATAAATGCGTTCCATTTATTTTCGACATTTGACGGGACTGAGAGTATATATGGCCAATTTAATTCAGAAATCATCAGCTTTAAAGTTTCAAAGTCTATTTTATAAATAAAATCAGAATTGTTGCACGTATCAATATTGTGGGTGGAGTGAATTGAAAAAATGACCATCTCATGGTCACTGGTACTAAAGTGTGGCAGCACGTCAGTGTCATAAATAATTCTGTCACAATCCACAAGTATTAAATCCAGAATATTTGACCCTTTAGTTGGTTGTGTGACCAACTGAGATAATCCCAACTCAAGAATCGTGTCGAGAAAAATTTGTTGATTTGAATCGCTGGCAGTACAGCTTATCCAATCAATCTTTGACATGTTGAAGTCACCCATCACAACATTAGGACACCGAGAGTTATTAACTTTCACAAGAAATGAACACATTGCAGTCACCTGGGTAAGGTCCCTGCTGTTAGGTAGATATCCAATGGTTATACATATGAATGGGGAGACTAGTGTAATATTGAGTGCCTCACAATCATTACCAATTTCGACATCGGAGGATACAAGGGTCACACGCAGAAAGATTGCAATTCCCCCCCAGCGGTCCACACCGCGGTCACGTCTATGAAGAGTATAGGGTACCCCCCCAACAAGCCTAGCATCGGGGATGGAGGGATCAAACCAGGTCTCCACCAAAACAATAATGTTGTATTTCTCACTGGACAATAATTGATACAATTCCGGCAATTTTCCAGCTGCACTTTAGGCATTGATAAGACATCCTTTAATAGGATTGTTCACATCGATTTGATCTGACGACATACCTCGACAAACTTTGTGTCGCTTATTCGTGGTTAGTTTCCCAAGTAGGAGTGGAAACCATCATGGGTAACATGTGAAAGCCAATAGCTTATAATACCCATCACAAAAAGACTCTTACCCGCCCCAGCAAGATGTAGGCCATCAGTTGCCAACAGATGCTACTCAAAGGTGACTTGAGTACGTAAACCACAACCGTGAATGCCAGGAGTAGGTCGAGTGCTAACACCGCCATCACAGCAGCCGCCGCTATACAGTACTACTTGCCAAAATGGCACTAACGACGAAAACAAACCAAAATTTTCATGGGTACCATAGTAACTGGAAACAAATGGTTGTGGTGTAAGGCTATCCAACCAATATTTCAATATCGGTGCAAGCCTCTATTCATCAATGCAAGAGGGGATTAACATAAAGTAGCACCACACATCTTTGAATCATTTTCGACATGGCAAGTAGGTATAGTCATTGAAAATAGCAAGTTAATTTTAATGTCTACTGCCAGATGGTGAGTGTCATTTAATTTATGTTCGTGAAGATTAGTGTGTTAGGTAGGACGCGAGTACCGTACCCCATTCTGAAATTTTTGTACCCAATTTAAAACTAGTGCAAACTTTACTGATAAAAATTAAACACACAAAAAAAGGCTGTAATTGAATGGATTTGGTGCGAACCATGAAACTATTAATCTTTACCTTTGTCAGCAAGGCATTTTGATGTATCTGTTATATGGTAAAGAAATGCTAAGATATGCATGCAATTTCTTCCAGAGAGCTTTTTGTCCTCCAGCAACCTAAAACAGAATTGGAAAGTGACAAAAAATCACATAAGCACAAATCCATCATTACAATACGAACAAAACTCTGTAGGTTTCAAATAAGGTCAGTGAATTGTCAAAAAAGATTTGAAAGGGCATTAACTCGTTCGTCTAGCACCATGCAATGCTATATTTTGGTGGGAAATGTCAACTAGACGACCTGCACAATTGCAGCCCCATTCCAATGATGTGCCTGCATTGTGCCGTATGCGAGAGGGCTTTGCTAGAAATGGGTAGGGTACCTTTAAGTAAAATACACGCTTACCGTAATAATTTTTCAAGGAGTTTGGCATCTATCCATTTTCCAAAGCCCTAGAAGATATAACATAACTAATATTAAAAAATACACTATATTTTTTCCCATAACAAACTTTTATTACAATAAGTAAACACAGGAACTCCCAGAAAAACGGTATTTTAAAGATAAAATTAGTTTTTACTTATAGTACGGAGCCTACCCTAAACTGCCTAGGGAAGCCAAGAACATAGTAAATGGTGGCTAGGGACTCCTAACTATATTAATTCATTAGCAGCTGCTTAAGACAGGTGCTAATGTTAGCTATAACGCGTTTCTAAAATAGTTTGAATGAGACCAAATCAAGTTTCGACGAAAATGTTGTTTATTGATTACTAGTTGTGCTGGTGCGCATGCTGCGCACCCACCCCTCCCCCGCCTCCCTCTAGGTGTTTGGTCTTTGGTTTTGAATTTATCAAACCGAAGACCGAACATGTGAATGGCTCCCACATATGCCCTCTTCCCCCACAATTACTTTAACCCCCAATCCCCACACTCCTGCCCTCTCCCGGATTCGCATACGTGTCTCCCGATACACGATTGTCCGCTCCCCCTCCCCGAAAATGTCGCCCCGTGACATTCTCCCTTTGGTGCAGCTCCGGAAAGGTCGCTGGCGTGTGTTTGACTGAAGGCTAAAAAAAAACCTATCACTGAGAAATCCAGCATTCAGTGAGCAAGTAATCCCATGTTTAAGTTAATCCTTTGAAACAATTCACTTCGGAAGCGCACATTGCCCGCCACACACACATTTGCTCTGGCACCCTCTCCTGCAACCCCTAAAAATGCCGCCCCGTGAGATTTCCCCTTTGGTGCAGCCCCGGAAAAGTCGCATGCGTATGTTTGACTGAAGGCTAAAAAAAACCGTGAGAAATCCAGCATTCAGTAAGCAAGTAACCGTATGTTTAAGTTAATCTTTTGAAACAATTCACCTCGATACCGTGCATGGGGACAGTGTTGCAAGCAATGATTGTTGCCGCCAACTTAAAAACAATTCTACTCCTTTCTGGAAGTGAACATTTAGGAAATAAATGCGCCTTTCCATCGTATCAGGCTGCCAATTTCGAGGCCCATTGGGGGCCTCGAAATTAACAACCAATCGTCGTTTGGTTTAAAGTTGTCTGGTTTAGTAGACACGTGTTTTTTTTTTTTTTTTTTTTAGCTCAAACGTCGACAATGGCAGTCCACGCGACTAAAACTTTGTTGGCCGCTTTGGTACCACAACAATACCAAAAAAACGAACCCAAAAATGGTGCGGCAGGTCTGGTAAGTGGCGCCATCTCTTCGAAGACTTTGGAAAAAGTGTTATAACACGAACTTGTAATCCAAGGCCGTCAATAGACGGCGACATGGCAGGTTTGGTAAGTGGCGCCATCCGTTCGAAGACGTTGGAAAAGTGTCCCAACCCGAATTTGAAGGCGAATCCCATTAACAGATGGCACTACAGGTAGGGGTACTTGATTGTACGACGGAATGGCGTGGCCGGTGAATTGGCCGCCTGCTCCGTATTATATATGTAGATAAGCAGCGGCGTAACAAAGTGTCTGTGGGCCCATAGGCAAAATTTATGGTCGGGCCTTCCCCCATTTATTGCCTCTCCCCAATCTTTGGTCTTTTCGATTGTCTTGGTCCAAATGATACACATACTGTGAATTGTTTGGTTTACGTTATCCAAACAACCAACAGCTATTCAGCTAAAATCATTACTTCGTAATGCAAACAAACAATAATGTTTGAAAAAAAATAATTAAAAATAACATGTCTGTGTGGTATTTTTTAGCCTACTTAACTGTCGAATTATAAGCTTTGCTTAGTAGCTACATTATTACACATATTAAATGAGAACTTAAACTTGCTTATAACATATTGCACTTTGAACATGAAATTTACATATCGTAGCTAGTTCACTATTCGAGGTTCTTAAGGCGATACTTTCGGCATGCTTTTCTCAATGCAAAAATCTCAATGATGTTATCCATGTCCATATTTCGACGCCTGGCGGTCGCCCGAGTTGAAGGGGCCCATAAGCAATGCTTACCTAGCCTACCTGTACAGTACGCCACTGATTATAAGACAACATGGCCACATTTTGCATTCATAACATTAGCCAACTAGAAATGTGTGCGTTCGTAATAGTAATTAATCACAAGCTGTACGTGTTAATTAATAAAGCCAACTCTAGTAGTGGAAGAGAGGGTTCTATATGCCATATGCAAATTGCCTAATGAATGTAATGTCTGTCCAATAAATAATGTTCAGTCACTAGTAATACTCACAGTAGTTTATTCTAATATGCAGTTGTAGCAATTGCCTACACTCAACAAATAATAATAATGCTGAATAGTTGTTGCATACTTGTACAAACCCAAACTAAAAGTCCATACAAACAATCAAGTGTTGAACCATTCTTGGGGGCAGCCATGACAGTTCTTCTCCAACATTACCAAGAGTTCTTCACCTCAGAACACACAAAGTCCCCCTGGTGGCACAACAGATCCCGATATTTTTTTTCTAATCAAATGAAATAAACTAACCAGTATTTAAGCGTGGGATCACTTTAAACAGCTTCAAACATTTATCAACACTTCAATTTAATTATTGCCCACTATTTACACTATTTAACATTTAGGAAACTTATTTAATTCCCAAGAAAACATAGGATCCATACCACAATGATTAAGTAAGAAAAACCAACACTTAACTAAAAACAATCCGCCCCTTTTTTCTACTTAAACAAAAATGCATGTATCACTGTTAATCTAGACACACACTAGTGTGTTGCCGCCGAGTAGATGATATATTGTTGTTGGAGCCTAATTGTTAGAGCGTAATTGTTAGAGTGTAATTGTTATCAGATGGCGGCTCACTAGCAGACTGTGTCTTTTAACTGTAACGAGGTTATACATGATTTCAGCATACTGGTGTAAATTCCCCATGCATTAGAAATCTTTGGAAATCGTTGGAATCAGGTGTCTTGGGGCCAGTAACAAAAAATAGCACAACATTAAAGTTTGGGATGGTGTCCTTTCTGGAGAAAACGTGCCGTCAATAACGTCGATTTGTGTTACTGGCTAGCTAGCAACTTGCTAAGGTCAAGTCTGTAATGTTGAAAATCCAACATTCCTTGCAATTGCCGTTTAAAGTGTGTAATAAAATGTAATTGGTTCATTATTACTATTTTTTTATTATTTTTGTTTGAGTTAGGGAAAGGATATAATTTAAATCTGCTTCATAACGCTCTAAGTGTCGGTTTCGTTTTGCGTGTGGACATTAAGTGGCAGCGCTATAGCGTCAGCTTGAAAATCGCCACGAGGCGGCACTGTGATCAGCGCTGGAAGACCATGTGCGTGCGTTCCGTGTGTGATAAGTGTGACACTGCCAAAATGACTTCAAGGTTGTGAAACGTCGAAATTTTGGGGTACGTAAGTTTTATCTCTTCTACCAAGAATGTAGAGTAGCATAATTTCGTCAAGTGCGTGGCAATAAGCACTCTCGTATTGCACTCAAAGCCGTTCGACGGACATCATATAGGGATGGACAACACATAAGAAATGTCAATTCCAAAATGCTAAATTGAATTCCCCGCCTGAACTGTGGCAGCAAGATGGCCTGGTCATTATTCTTCAACAATTTTCTTCATACATTGTGGTCACGGCAATGAAGATTACCAGTGCAAAAAAAAAAATGGAACTGTTCACTCGTTTCTGCATGGAGTTGTTGCCGCCGCTTCTGTTTATTGCCATTTCGTCGCTTCATGAGAAAGGAGCCCGTTCGTTGCACTGAACTTTGTCGTTTTCAACACCGTTCGTCCGATGCCGACTGGTAGCGCGAGTAGAAAAAAAAGTCAACTGTTGTTGATGGTGACTAGTGTTTGTCAGGGTTGAAATCTTAAGGACAAGAATTTCGTAATATGTTGACTTTCCAATGCCTGAAAATTACCAAGTTTCCGACACGTTATTTAGCAGTGCCTTATTTAACAGCTAGCTATTTATTATTTATTGCTACAATTTTTGGTTGGTTGTATGTAGCCTACGTATGGTAATGTGTGATATTTAAAAGGCCGAATATTTATCCTGGTAACAGAAGAAGTTAACCTGAGTTGGGACGGAAATTATATTGAATTCAGGGAAAAAGAGGAACTTAGTCTCTTGAGGATTTATTAATTCGTTTTCGAATTTGAGTCGAATTAACGTTAACAGGTATTTGCCTGCAAATTTTTATGTGGGAAGTTAATAGGAAGTGTCCTGTATTTCCACTTATGTTTACGCCAATTTACATTGCAACAAATGAGAAAAATGCAATGGTAGCCGGCCTACTCAGGAAAACGTTCTACCATAGCCTATAGTAGTGAATGCTATGAATTTGGTGCTCTTAAGGCATTAATTTATTTATATAGTGAAGATTCTATTTACACCATTAGGCCTAGAGAAAATAATAAAAGTGTGTGAATTTCATGCAACTAAGGTGCTTACTGTACCACCTAGGTGGACAAATAATATTACTAACATAGTAGGTTTATTGTTTAATAAAAGTGTTTATTTTGTTACACAAAGTTGTGAAGCGAGTTCTTGGTGGAGCAAATTTTTAACCCGGGACCATAATTCAATAACCGTAACTAGCCTAGGTGCTGGGTGCGGGGGTGTTACAGTTGCGAGAGGTCCCGGGTTCAAATCCCGGTCGGCCCCCCCACCGTAACACCCCCGCACCCAGCACCTAAGCTAGTTACGGGCTAGTTACGAAAAAACATCTATAAATTATACAAAGTAGCATTTCCCCCCCAATAGTCTTTACAGGGGCAGGGCCCCAAACATCCAAGTTGTGGTGCCAAAAAAAAAAAGATTGCTTATTCACTCAATTGATTAGAAAACATATTTGGTCTATTATTAGTCTGCCAAGTTAAGATTTCCATAAAAAAATTGAAACCCAATAGGCTACCTACCAGGACAGTCCACGAGTGAACCAGTTCTAGTAAACCACTGGTACTTCTTGATACGAATGAAATATGGTGTGCTTTTGTTGACTTCGCTATACGGCATGAGTCACAAACTGGAGAATCGGATGACACTTCTACCCCTATGATAGACTTATTCTGCACTGCTCCACACAGTAGGGATAATAGCAAGTGCCCTATCCGTTCAACAATTATGCTTTTGTCAATGGATCACCATATGTCTCAGAATCACATATGCCGCCTCAACCCATGGGCCCCACCCCACAGGCCACCCCACCCCACGGGACCTCACACCCCGGGCCCCATCCCACGGGAACCCCCCCCTCGAACCACTGAAAATCATCGATCTGGACGAGGGTGGGAAATCACATTTTTTCGATCTGGAAGAGGGGAGTTTAAGCTTGGAATCACTTTAAATCGCTTCAAACATTTATCAACACTTCAGTTTAATTACTGTCCACTCTTTACACTATTTAACATTTAGGAAACTTATTTAATCCCCAAGAAAACTTAGGATCCATACCACAATGATTAAGTAAGAAAAACCAACACTTAACTAATAAACAGTACAAAAGTACTGTTGGAACCATTTCACTAGTTGTAAGATCAGTTTAAGTTTGGATAACAAAAATTAAACAAAAAGTTTAAAACGACATTTTAACACTGCTTAAAACATCAAAATACAAGAGCCACCTGGTTGATTTTGGTTTCTAGTGCCTAAATGAAACTATACATTACCAGAGTTTTTAGTATTTTCCTTCTGCTTTGCTGTTTGATCTAGAGATTAGAGTTCCTGGAGCCTGCCAGTCTTGCGACCAACTGCAGAAATGGTCTGTACATCATCCGTCTATATAAAGGGCCGTTGACGGTCGACGTGTCATCTTTTATTCCCCTGTAGAGTCCAGGTGGCCGTGGTATTTGGATGTTTTTATAAGCCGATGAACATACACATTACCTGAGCTTTTAGCATTCCACAGACCTCGTCAAAAGGCGGCGGATGCTACCTTGACGGGCATCCTAGGGTTGCAAGCTGGCTCCCCAAACATTAAGACTTTGCAATCGGGTAAAGTAATGGTGTAAGGCGACTGTAAGCACCAGGTGAAGATAAGGCGACAGAATTGCTTAAGAGGTTCAGAGGATCCGCATGGCGGCCACAAAGGGATCGAGATGGTAAAGTCCCTCGGCTTGAGAGGACATATTCCGAAGATAATGGAACGTGAACACCGTGGGGTGCCTCCAAGAGCTGGCTTCTAGGATGTCGGTGATCATAACGTTACTGTGGAGGGCCCAGGTGGCTGAAATGGCTCCAAGTTCATGGCTGATCACGCAGATGCCACGGTCTTTTCAGTCAATATCAAGGGCATTGTAAGTGTGGAGTATGACCGTCTTAGTCCATGTAAAGACCATTCTTGCGGTCGTTTCGCCTGAACGGTCGTGAATGGCATGACGAGCTGGGAGCGGCCCTTGAGGAGAGGCTTAGTTTTCTTAAGAAAGAAACGAAGAGCCCATACTGGACAAAGCTTTCGTTCTGGTTCGTCCCCAAGAATGGTGGATAGAGCAGGAATAATGAACGGATGGGAACGTTCGCTCGGCTTCAGTGTCTTGGCCCAGAAAGAAGCCCGCAGGGTCAAGGTGACTCCTTTGTAGTCTAGTAAAAAGAAGCAATCGGCTGCCGTAGCAGACAGTGCCTGAACCTCACTGCACCAGAGGCGGGCCTGCCAAAGTGATCAGGAGGGCCGTTTTGCGAGTGAGGTGGCTAAAGTAGCACGTAGAGAGTGGTTCGTATAGCACTGAAAAAAGATGTGTCAGGACGATGGATGAGTCCCAATCCGGAAACATGCACCGAATTATTGGTCGCTCGATGTCAAAGGATTTGACGAGGGCCGAGATCCGAAAACCATCTAAAGGTGTAGGCTCCCCACAGCCTTGAAGACCGAGTTTAGGCCGATCGATAAACAAAGATTGTGAAGCCTTTGAGCCCTTCTTTGAAGCGGTCGTTAAGGAGTCAGGAGGTCGGAAGAGAGGGATTGATTGGACAAACCTTCCGTGGGAGACACCAACGGCGCCAGTGGCTATCGTATATTTTGTTGGTCAATGCTCAAGCTGCTCTGAAGGCAATACGAGAGGCCTGTTTTGTAGAAGTGCCTGACGCCTCGAGCAGGCGGACGATAGCAGCCACCCGTGTGAACATGGCGACTTCAGCCGCTGGTGGAGCTTGGTTCCTTGATGTTGGGAGAGCAGGTTCAGAAGGTCTGGGAGATAACGTTGAAGATCGACCAAGAGGTCCAACAAGAGGAGGAACCATGCGGCTGCCGGCCAGTTGGGGGCCACCAGAATGAAGAGGCTGGGGAACCGAGCAATCTTGCGTCGGACAATGGGAAGAAGCTTGGGGGGAGGAAAAGGGCGTCCGAAGAGGTGATCTCAAGACAGGGTAATGGCTTCCAGCGCCAATGCCTGGTCGTCTAGGACTGGGCTGACGAATTGGAGAAGTTTGGCATTGTGCCTCGTGTCGAATACGTCCACTAAAGGACGGTCCCCGATGGCGGAACGAGATTCGCAAATGGATGTCATGAGGTCCCATTTCCCTGAATGTAGGGCGTCATATGAGAATGTACGTGGATGCCGGTTTCCTACATTATTTGGAGTAAGAAGATGGTGGTAGGGCCACTCGTATATGCAGAAATGATAGATTCGCTAAGGAAGCTATCGTTCCTATAAGTGAGTTGAGGTCTCGGATCGTATGTGTCGGGAGGCGCAGGAATTGCCCAAGTGTTGCGAGGAGCCGTAAGACTGTCTGGCGTTGGCATCACTGTTGCTTGAACTAGATCGAAGAAGACGTCGAGAAAGACGAAACATTGAGAAGGGACCAACCGGGACTACGTGGGGTTGATGCTAAAGCCTAGGGACTGGAGGAGGGTGGTTGTGAAGTCCCAATGAAGAAGAAGTGTGGCGTTGTTCTGGTGAGGAAAGAGCCAGTCGTCGAAGTAGGCGCTCACTCAGATTTGCATTGGTGAAGCGACGCCAGAACTGGTTTCAGTATGCTCTTGAAAACGCATTGCGCCACATTTAGTCCAAACGGAAGGCAAAGAAACTCTTAGACCTTACCATCGTACTAAACAAGTCGAAAGAGGTGCCGGACAGGAGCATGCAAGCATGCAAGGGAATGTGAAGGTAGGCGTCCGCAAGATAGATAGAAACCGTCCTGTCGGCTGCTAATGGCGAATGTCAAATGGAATCTAGCGTTTCTATTTAGAAATGATCACTGCAAATGTACTGATTCGAGTGGTCGAAGGTTGAACATTAGTCGAAAATTCCGTCTTTTTTTGGGCAGAGAAAGACGCGACTATAAAAAAGCCAGGTCGGTCTGGGACGGGGCTCGGTCAGATGGCTGCCTTTACCAGGAGACTGTGTATTTTGGCCGAGAGCTGTTCGGAGGCGCCCGTGGCCTCGGAATGTTAGGTGTTTGTTTTGTACTCAGAATTTACTTTAGATAATAAGTTTTTCTTTTGTTTTACATGCAATGTGGGTATAATCAAGATAACTTGTGTGAGGCTATTCAGATTATACTATAACCGTATGGTAGGTAGGCCACCAAGTTGTAACTATAAATATCAGTGGTTGATCCTAAAACAAAGATGGCTGCCTGGATAGTTGTATGTCTCTGTGGACTCTTGGTCTGTATGTATTTATACTTTGAATTAAGTTTATTCTTGCCATCCCTCATAAGTAATAAGTGAAACATTCTACATATTGTGAAGGAGTTTATTTGAAGGCTGAATAAACCACAATATTATTGAAAACTACACAGACTGTGTGGTGCATATTGGGTGAGTGGTGAGACTTAGGTAGCTGACATCTAGACTTATAAACTGTTTATTTTAATTCACACTGAAGAAAACCAACACGGTTATGGGTGCAGTCATGCATTTAGCTAGTTGCAGTGGTGATTATTTGCAAGGTTTGTGTCAGGAATGCTACATTTGTGAATAAGTTGTGTTGACCCAACAACTGTCATGGCCGACAAAAAGGGAAGGCAGCATGCATGTATTTGAAGAGAATTATGGTTCCAAGCTATTATACTGCTATTAGAGGTATACATTGTGAGTACTTTATACAGTGTGTGGCTACTAGTCCTGAGCAGCTTAAGGATAATTTGCATTATTTCTAGAAAACTGACTTTTATATTAGAACCAATATGCAGTCAACCATATATAACATGTCTGGCACCAGCCTTCATTTTCCCAAATTAAATGATCAGAATTATAGAAGTTGGAAGTTTGATATTGAAATGTTTCTTCTAGAACGTGGTCTACGTGGATTTTTGGATGATACTGCCACTTCTACAGCGGTTGAACCTCCAACCACTGCCCTAGCAGCTGAACGAACATTGTATGCCCAAAAGAAAGTCACGTGCATTACCAACTATTGCCCTTGGTATCGGTAATGATCTAACTTGGTGTATTACATGGAGTGCAGACTGCTGCTGAAGCATGGAAAGCGTTAAAGGTGATTTATGAGGCAAAATCCAGAGCAAGGATTGGACATTTGAGAAAGTCATTCTCTAAAGGGCTGGCACCCTTACAGCCGGATTGGAGAGGATACCCAGACTCCAAAATCAAAAACTTCGGGGAAAACCATCGTTTTCAACGAACATTCTTTTTTTTTGTTGAAGTCCTCACTTCAGGTCCCCCCACCCCCATCCTCCAAAACACCTTGGTCTTCTGGAAAACATATCTCAGGAAATAATGGACCAAATCAACCACAGTTTTCACGGCTTAATAGCCCTACATTCAAGCTGTATTTCTGCGAAAACAGAACTCAAAAATTCCGTCTGGATCTTTCTCTACAGCTGTTAGAAAAACCTTCCAAACTAGGCTGTAGCGCTTGCAACTTCCGGCCGCCGTATTTCCAAAACTCTTTACATATGTATTTATTTCTTGTCATTCTTTTCAGGCAAAAAGCCTAAAAATACTAGCTTAGTTGTGTCAATAGGAGGGACTGTCAATTGGCACTTAACCTTACATAAATGTTGGATACACACGCTTAGAACGATATTTTTTATTTGTATTAGAACGATCGCAAATATTATGAAAAATGGCCGACTTCAACAATTTTATGATTATCTGCTTCTGCAAATAGATTCAAACTTAATTAATGCGTTATAGCATTCTTACTAAGCTAGATTATTTAACCTTTTATTTATATTAATTGTCCCGTGAACACTACCAATGCCTAGTGATTTTTATTTAATGAATTTTAACGGGCCACATTTTTGTTGTAAATATTTTGCTTTAATTCTCCTTCCAAACTCCGACTTTGACCACCATTCCCAATGCAAACCATCTAGCTTTCCTTCAGTTAATCGTACTAAAAGATCTGAGCATCCTTTTATTAATTTTCATTCAATCCAGTTTAATTCAAAGGCCTTTTCACTTTGTTAATTGAGTAAAACTCAAACTGCACCTTCTCTACCAGGCCTAGTATCCTTCAAACGGCCCCCATGCAATCCGTTTGTAAAACCGCTTGCTCCTCCCACTTTCCATTGTTCCCCTGGCCCTCAGCCAATCAGGAGGGTGTAGCTCTCCTCGACGTCCGTCCTTGGTCCTGCTGGTGCCGGCCTGCTAGCATAAAAACCCCAGGCTGCTCTCAGTCCTTAGCACTGCTCACAGATCTCAAGCTAGAGGTGGTCACGCCGGTCGGGAGTGGAGTTGTCACGGTCCGAAGGTTGCCATGCCGGGCAGTTGGTAGTGGTTCGTATGTTATTAGTTTAAATTGAAAAGTTTAGTTGAGGACCCCATTCTAACTTTATAGTTTTAATTTTAAATTAACTTCTAGTTTGAAGAAACTTATGGTTGGCTAGCCATTGGTATTTCTGGCACCCTGCCTTCCATAACCAGAGCCGTGCCGTACAAACAGGGGCGCCAAATTCGTGTGTTCAAATTTTTAAAAAAATTCTATTTTTAAAATTTACGTTAACTGATTAGCGATTATAAGAAAAGCAATGAACAAAAAAAAATGTCACCAGAATTCATCAACATGCAGTTACCGTTGTCAAAGTCAGGTATTTCCTTTCCTAGGGCTTAATCCTCACCCCAATTCCGTAGCAAGCCAACCCAGTTTGCCACGTGACTCATAACCCTCGGTAAGGAGGAAGCAGTAAAAACGTGGGCATGTTGGGGTGGGTCGTATTTTGACTAGCAGATTTCAACTGACAAACAAAAGCAAAAGGACTCGGGGGTGCAGGGCCGGATCAAGAAAAAATTACGTGGTGAAGAAGCCAAAAAGATGTAAGAGCATCTAAGGAAAAGTTTGTCAACAAAAGAGAAGATACTGTGTATTTAATAGTTTATGAAGTTTCCCGGTATTGTGTGCGTCGCCCTTGGATATTATATACGTAATTTTACTTGGGTCTTTTACGACCTTAAAACAGTAATACTTTTACCAAATATCATCTTAATTATTTAATTAGTTTCTCTCCGAAGTTTGTGTAGTTATGTCCTCGTTTTTCGGAGTTTGTCCTTTGACTCTGATATTATGGCCTCTGCTTCAATTACGCCATCAATGATTTTTCTTAAAAATTCCAGCGTGCACATCAAATTGGGATAACTTGTTATTTTTTCGGGTTTGACTGTTTTAGCAAAATGAAACATCAATACAAATAAGATTATTGCTTTATTCATTAGCAGAACTAAATAAAAAGCCTTCATCTCTGCAATGTTTGTCGTGAATTACAATTACAAGTAACCGACAAAAAAAGAAAAAAAACTATAGTTCATTAGAACACAAATTTGTTCATGAGACTAATTAATGTTCATGAGAATTATACACAATGCGATTCAATTCTTCATTATATTCCTTGGTGTAAATATAACATTTTTCCACAACTCTTATGGATATGGTAGGGTAAAGGAGGGGGGGAGGGAGCCAGCCGAAAATGCGACAGTATCTCAGTCCGTACTGTGAAGCCATCCATATCAATGACAATTCATGACAATTTGGTCCCCGACAATCAGTTTCCAAAATTATACAGATAGTGCGAAAATTTGGTTGCGTATAAAACGTGAACTCGTATGCAAATTTGGTATCGCAAGAAAAAAAAATGAACTCAATATATAAATGCAAATAAGTTGAGCTCCATGAAGTACTCTAAAATCTATTTTTATTGTTATCGCTTGCACACCTGCCACGTCAGTGCAACAAGAACTTGGGGGGAGGCGGAAGGGGGGTTGAACTTCGCACGGGGACGATGACCATCATAAAGCCATGCCAATCAGAACAGCTGGAAACTCACTGCCGGAAAATATGAAAACAAATCTGGGAGTGCTTTAAATCTATATTGCAGCAAAATGTTACCAACATGTCTAAGATTAAGATAACACAACGTGGAACCATACTGTCATAGTTGGTCATTATTTTTTAAGTGGCATTTTACTTTTTTTTTCAAAACTCTTGGAACCAAAGTTTTTGCTAGGACCGAATTATCTGGCGTCATTCATTCAGTTATTCATTCATCATTTTTGAATAGTATAAGTAATTGTTTTTTTTTTTGGGGGGGGGGGCGCAACCCTGGCGGGGGGCAACAAATTTCGGGTTTCCCCCCCCCCCCCCCCCATATTCGCTGACCTTGGCCCGGCCCTGTCCATAACATAAGGGTTGTTCCATTCCTAACAACCAACTTCTTTCTTGTTTACTTTAAAACTTTAATGTAATCAAAAGATCACCAAGATCACTTAGTTTTGTAGAAGCAGAAACTTCAGGGGTGGATACCAGATTCTAAGTTCTTCTTTGTGATGGGAGGTTTGATTTAGTGGACGATTCCTAAAAACATAACTTCAAAGCTTGAATTGTAACTTAGCGGATACGGCTGTAATTTAGAGGAGTTTTCTGGGCTGAAACACTACAACTTTTATTTTCTGCTTGAAAATTGTTAATGTTGAACTAAGCCAAGTTCTCTTATTTTTGCTGAATTCAAAACTTGTTATTACAGCGGGTGCTTTCATATAAAGCCTACATTTTGTGAAAGCTAGTGAACTTAAATGTAAAGTGTTTCTTTCTTATTTTTGTTAATAATAAAACCAAGAGTTTTAAACTTCAATGCGTTCGCTAATGAATTAATTGCTTTTAACTTAACCCTTTTAGGCCTAAGCCGTTTTTCCAATTCTCGAGTGAAACGGCCTATGGCCGCAACATGGGTGCCATGAACAAGTTGCATGCCTCACGAAAATTAATTGTAATTAAAAAACTATGCGGTCTAGGAGTATAAAAATTCGCAGATGTAATAATTATATTGTAAATTATTGACCAGAAATATAATTGGGACCATCGTCCTACGATTTTGTTATTAAAAAAAATCCTGAAGTTCGACTACGTGAACACCGCTAACGAAAGTTTTAACTTACAGTACTCAGAATGATAACATCCACATGATATTCTTCCGTCACAACACGTGTTATTACTTCCGAAATCATTATTTTATGTTTTATTACCGTAAAAATAGTTTAGAGTTGCTTTATTTCTTCGAGATTCACGATCGATTACAGCTCACTAGCAAATCGTTGCCGGACGCCATAATGACCAGCTGCCCGCAATGCCACGCGCTCGTGCTAGCGCCAATGGCTGCGACCTTGACTCGCTTCGCGTGACGTCGCTCGTGAACGGCCTAAGAGTCACGTGCCACGAATAAGCCAATCAGCGCTCGCGAGGCCGAAGCGTTTGAACAATGGCCGTTGAAACAGTACATTTCATTGGAAGAATTCAGGCAGTGATGTTGGAGTTGATGACATTATTATTCCCGGGCCAGAAAATTAGGAATTCCCTCTCTCGAACGCGACCAAGATGGCGGCTGTACGTTGCGTCGTTCCGGAGATACGATCGTTTGAACCAAGGGCTATTTTCAGCAAATAAACGCAATTTCACGTCCATTTTGGCGACGATGCCAACAATAACATCGACTTAAGGTAGTAAAAAGACGATATTGAATTATATTAACCGAAATCAATCGAAAATAAACGTTTCAAAATACCTAATTCACGCCTCCTAGTTACGCCTCCTATGTACGCAACAGGATTTTTTTTTTTAACAGGGCGTAGAACTCGGCGGAACTGGGCTAACGATACATCGTCATTAAGGCTTTTATGCAGCGGAATTGCAATGATGATATATCGTCGCTTAGGCCTAAAAGGGTTAAAATAACATGTAAGCCCATTTTTATTTTAAACCCCCGTGCAGTTAATTGTATCCACCGATGGTGGCAGCGCAGACCAGTTAGTTACTGCTAGTTAGGCCTATAGACACCAAAGACGCTTCATTCCCCATGCCGGGACTGTAGCCAATGCTGTGCTAGTTATCACCACCAAAGTCGAAAATAGACAGAGTAGTAACGAATTAGCCAATGTCAACCAGGATGTCGGGGATGTTACAAGCACCTCAGCCGTCGTAGCATCCGCCGTTACATTTTGGTGGCAGCGGTGGGATGAACAGGTGCTGTTCCTACAATGTGTTTCTTACCCTGCCTTGCTACTGTGCCAAATTCGTAAATTGAAGAAGACCACTTCAACCAGACGTCTGAGACTTCGTCAACACAGTCACGAAGCAGATGACCGCACTGCCGTAAAATATCAGTGCACACAAACGCCCCAGCAGCTGAAACAACTTCTGGCACCAGGAAGCAAAGATTGCTGCTTCAGCAACTGAGTCCACCAGCCGTGTGATGTCCCAGCCAAACCCGATCCTGCAAAGAGAAGCCTCCTGCCAAGGAAAAGGAGCTCCTGCACAGCTATCCAGTGGACTTTGAGTGCTGCAATTCAAGCCCAAAAGTAGACTGAAGTTTGCCTCCAAACAAGGACGTTTAACTTCAACCAGTGTGCAAGATGACTTCAATCATCGGTGGAGATTGGACTGGACTTGACGGACAATACAGAGATTGTGTAAACTGGGCAAGTGTACACAAGATATGCATAAGGCCGCCGAGTGTTATAGTTGAAAGAATTTATGTATTTTGATTGTTCATGCACCAGAATGCTAGGGGTCCTTGAAAGTATATCAAATGTATGTCTTAGCAGCTGCATTTAATTTTGTATCACTTATAAAAGCTTTATTTTGAAACCTGAAAACGTTAAAACTTAAAAATGTCCGAAATAGAAGATTTCGACGATGTCGTTAAAGACATACAGTACAAGGACCTTAAGAAGGCCTATTTAAAATTGGGTCTTACCATAAGTGAGACTAGGCACGAATCAGGTAAGATACTGAAAGATGCAATTGAGGATAAAAAAATTGTCCTTATCAGAACTCTGGTGAATTAGCAAGCGCTATAGAAAAGAGACAGGCTATTATTTTGGCAAAGAAAGAACTAGCCGCTAAAGAAATGAGCTTTATTTGAAAGCAGAGGAACTAAAGTTAAGAGCCCTTGAAGTTGCTGAAGCAGATAAAAGGAGACCTTTAGAAATGGCCGAGGCTGATAAACGCGGATCCCATGAATTAGCCCTGAAAGATCAGAACCCCTAAATTAAAGATAGAAATGCTTTAATTAACGAAAAAGAAGCTTGAATCCGAGAGCAAGAGGCATTAGTTAAAGAACGTTTTAACACCCAAAAACTTTTAAAATTAGTCAAGCAGCTAAAATTAGCTAGGCTAAATGTTAACCCGGCTCCGAACGGTGTTAATGGCGCTCCCCCAGCTCAACCAAATCCAGTTCCAAAACCAAACACGGAAAAATTGCCGACGTAGTTCGTCTAATTAATAAGTGGAGCCCCAAATCTGAAATAAATAGTTTTCTTTAAATATTTGAAAGAACTATGATTATTCCACAAAATCAGTGGACCACTGGACTTTTACCTTTAATGGGAGAAGTTTTAGTCAAAGTCTGTGATCAGCTTTCTGACACATATATGCAAGATTACGAAGTAGTTAAGAATAAATTACTTGAAAGGTTTGTTCTTACCAAAGAATCTTTACAAACGCAGTTTCGTTCACTAGAAAAGGATCCTGAACAGCACTTCCACGATCATGCTTTCGAGCTCGAAACTTTGTTTTCCCGATGCCTATCTTTAGCAAAGGTTAACGGTTCATTTGACAAGTTAGTCAATTTAATGCTCTTAGAGCAATTTACTAAGACATGCCCCATCGCCCTACGTAAATGGTTACCCAACCAAATTAAAACGGGAACGTTGGCCAAAGCGGCCAAATTGTGTGATGAGTATACCACACGTAATAAGCAGATCGCCACAGATGCTGCTTCTCGCAATGGCAAGACACAGCCTAGCGTTAACCCAGATAGTCAAGCTTCTAAGCTACTACAAATCACCGAGGTGGTAATCGTAACCACCATACTGCAGCTAAACCGGCTGGTACTGCAGAAACCAAGCATGACTCCACTAGTGGGGATTCGGCCAGCTTAGCAACAACTCCAACAGTGAGTTTGACAGTCCACGTAGGCCTCTTACAGGTGATCAAACGTGCTTTTTCTGAAAACGTCCCGGATACAGAAAAATCTATTGCCGTGCACATATGGCAACTGAAAAAGCAACAGCCGATGCCGAAGGTAATTTTGTGAGCAATAACCCTCCCAGAAATTGTCTTGTCCAAACATAAAGATGAATGGTCAGTGAATGGAAAAAAATGCCTTGTCCTCCGTGAGACAGGTTTGACGCATGACGTCATCGCCAGAGATCTAGTGAAACCCGAGCTGTTTATGGGTGAATACACACACTGCCACAACGCTCTCAATGAGCAAACGACAGCACATGCCATCGCGTTGATTGACGTGCAGACCCCCAACGGGTCAATACAAACAGAAGCGCTGGTCATGGGACCCCACTTTCAAATGCTTTTGGGCGTTCCCTCCCAAAACATTTTTGAGGAGAAAGGTTTAAAATCATTGCCCTCTTACATTAATGCAGTCACTCGTTCGCAAACACGTGCGGACAATCAGCTCCATTTTAAAGCCCAATTATCGCGAGGTTGATACTGCAAGCGATAGCGAGTCAGCCAGTTAAACCGAACAACGTGAGGTTACTCCACCGGAAGTAATGAAAGGTTTTATTATCCCTAAACAAGACAGTTTAGATGCAGTCATCCTTGGCCCCGAAATGAGCATTTTTCAAAATTGCTTGATATTAATAAAACCGAGTTTTCTAAGTTGCTACTTGCTTGCCCAACTTAAGAAATGTGTTAGAAAGCTGCTGAGCTCCCGCTGGACCAGCAGGATGAATATAAACAATTTTTCATCGAACATGGTTTATTATTTCGTAAACCCTTTTGCCCTTTGGCTAGACCGTTAATACAGAAACAGCTAGTTTTCTTACAAATTTCTACTGGCCCCATTGTTTCACTGATATTGAAAACTTTATCTACTTGTCTAACCTGCCAGAAAAATGGTAAATCTGGGCAGAAGTTTGTTGCTCCCATGGTGCTCGTGCCCATGGATGGTGAGCCATTTAACAGATATATCATTGATATCGTTTGTCCCATCAAGCCTACCAGTAAGGCTAGATTTAAATGCACCTTGTCACTTTTAGATCCTGCAACAAAATTTCCAGAAGCTGTGCCTCATAACCCTTTATGGCCTTTTGTCCATTTAAAATGACGGCTACTGAACGGCAAAAAACTAAGTCCCAACGTGCAACGCGAGCTTTATGAGGGGTCCCCGGGGACCCCGAGTAAAGCGAGCAGCAACAGCCCAGTGGTCAGCGTCCTCGTCTGCAAACCAAGTGAATGCCGGATCGAATCCCACGACCGACCCCAACTATCATATGGGAAATATCCAGTTTGGCATGGGCATTAAAGGGTTAAAGAGGCTAACAGCCAGAGTTGCTATTGATGCACTTCTCGTAGTCTTCTCTCGATTAGGCTTCCCCTCTGAGTGTGTAGGAGTAGCTACTTTTAAACTCATCACTTTGTTAATTGAGTAAAACTCAAACTGCACCTTCTCTACCAGGCCTAGTATCCTTGAAATGACTCCCATGCAATCCGTTTGTAAAACCGCTTGCTTCTGCCACTTTCCATTGTTCCCCTGGCCCTCAGCCAATCAGGAGGGTGTAACTCTCCTCGATGTCCGCCCTTGGTCCTACTGGAGCCGGTCTGCTAGCATAAAAACCCTAGGCTGCTCTCAGTCCTTAGCACAGCTCACAGATCTCAAGCTAGAGGTGGTCACACCGGTCGGGAGTGGAGTTGTCACAGTCCGAAGGTTGCCATGCCGGGCAGTTCGTAGTGGTTCATATGTTATTAGTTTAAATTGAAGAGTTTAGTTGAGGACCCCATTCTAAATTTATAGTTTTAATTTAAATTAACTTCTAGCCTGAAGAAACTTATGGTTGGCAACCCATCGGCATTTCTGGCCCCCAGCCTTCCATAAGGGTGGTTTCCTTCCTAACAACCAACTTCTTTCTTGTTTACTTTAAAACTTTAATGTAATCAAAAGATCACCAAGATCACTTAGTTTTGTGGAAGCAGAGACTTCAGGGGTGGATACCAGATTCTAATTTCACCTTTGTGATGGGAGGTTTGATTTAGTGACGATTACTTAAAACATAACTTCAAAGCCTGAATTGTAACTTGGCAGATTCGATTGTAATTTAAAGGAGTTTTCTGGACTGAAACTCTACAACTTTTATTTTCTACTTGAAAATTGTTAATGTTGAACTAAGCCAAGTTCTCTTATTTTTGCTGAATTCAAAACTTGTTATTACAGCGGGTGCTTTCATATAAAGCCTACATTTTGTGAAAGCTAGTGAACTTAAATGTAAAGTGTTTCTTTCTTATTTTTGTTAATAATAAAACCAAGAGTTTTAAACTTCAATGCGTTCGCTAATGAATTAATAGCGTTTAATTAAAATAACATACAAGCCCATTTTTATTTTAAACCCCCGTGCAGTTAATTGTACAGGGTGGTCCACAAAAAACTGACGACCCAACATTTTCGAAGTCCAACTTTTCTAGTTAGCAACCCTCAAACCCAGGATATGACAGAAATCAAATCTAATGAAATGTAAAGATTTCTGTCCTCTCCTGGTTCTGAGGGGTGCTAAGTTGGACTTAGAAAATGTTGGATCGTCAGTTTTTTGTGGACCACCCTGTATTGACCGATGGTGGCAGCGCAGACCAGCTAGTTACTGATAGTTACGCCTATAGTTTAGGACAAAAAAGCTTCATTCCGCATGCCGGAACTGTAGCCAATGCTGTGCTAGTTTTCGCCAAAATCGAAAATAGACAGTCAGAGTAGTAACGAATTAGCCAATGTCAACAAGGATGTCGGGGATGCTACAAGCACCTCAGCCGTCGTAGCATCCGCCGTTACAATTCGTTCTCTTAAAGATGGAGTCGGTAGATACTACGACCAAGTATTTAACACGTGTGAACAATGCAGTGGCTGATCGCAAAGAAGCAGGAAAGAAAGTCCCCGATTATGAACATGCCTTCAATTATTGTGTGGACTTCCACTTGAATGGTAATCTGTAGTGGAACGTTTGTATGCACTGGATGATGCAGACTTCATGCCACGTGAAGTGCGTGCAAAACTACTTTCCGAGTATGACAGACGGTACCCCCTAAGGCTGACAACTAATACTGCTGACCATCTGTCGAGCCAGGCCTTACACTCAGTGATGACACATAAACAACCGGGGACACCAACACACTTTGGTTGCAGTCGCCGTAATAAACCAAAGGCCCGGAACCAGTCACATGACAGCTGAAATTAGAAGAAAGGCAAAAGAAAGGCAAAAGGGCAAAAGTTCCATCAACCAAAAATGTCTGCACACCAATTTATCTTATTTGGTATACAGTTCGTTTCAATGCTTCAAAATTTACACTCTTACTTGCTTATACCGCTTACACAAAAATTGTCTGTAGACACGACTCATTTATAGTGACTTGTACAAAGTTCAGGGCTTCAAAAAACTCTCAGCTTGTGGGTTTTGAACAGGACTTGGTAAGGACGTAATGCTTGTCCTTCTTTCATGCGAGTAGCAGCCAGAAGAAGTTCTCCGGGGGTTTGCACACAAAATTAAATGAACATGGTACGCAATTTACCAACATTGTCCCTTGATCGTCACAAATCAAGATGCGAATTTTCGGTGGGTCTTTTTCTTTTAGAAAGATCTCCCACCTTACTCAGGCACTTCGAGCGTTGAATGCCTTTTGACTTGGAGAAATGGAAAATTGGTTAGAATTTCGCCGCATTGTTTGTGCTTCCGGTTGGGGAGGAGGGATAAGATGCAGCGAGAAGTGGCTCCATCTGTGGAGCTTGGGAAGAGATAGGAGTGAGGAGCGCTTTCTACCTGCAATTCAATTGTTGTGTCAATTCTGGTGTATCGTTCGTTACCTTACTGTGAAAGTTCTCGTCACTATTAGAGTCATAATTACTGGAATTATGTAGAAAATGTCCGCTCATTTTCACAACGAGGACACTTTTTAATGTCCAGCTAATTTTCGGTGGCTGGCTGCCACCATCCTTAGGCACTCCGACGAAAGTTTTTGGCCTCCGTGTGTTCCTACATCGTTGTCGTCTGCTTCAAATTTGTAACCGACGCTCCTCGCGGCCTCCCGTATTTGGTGGGCAGCATACTCTCTAGCTTATCCAGCTTCCACTTCCTGCCTAGCTGTTGCTTCAGGTCGTTGCCAATAACGTTTTTGACCCGGGGAAATGATGGACCTTGAATATTCATTAGCGAAACACCACTAATTTCGTGCAGTCTAATGGCAATTGATTCTAAGCATCTCAGATGCCTGTCGTTATTAGAATTTGACTTCACAAGTGTCTCAGCTTTTTCCCATCCAATGTTATGCTTAGACTCCATGCAGTAAGCTGCGATGCCGTTGTCTTCTTTTTTGTTTCTCACATTGGCCATGTGCTGCCCCATTCTCGTCCGGATTCCCTTTCTCGTCTCACCTACATAAACGGCATCACAGTCTCTGCATGGAATCTTGTAGACGCCTTCCCGAATGTTCTTCACTCCTCGCATCATTTCTTCATCTTCCAGCTTCTGTGTCCTCCTCACCATTCTTCCTTCTTGTTCCTTCTTCTTCGTTCTTCCTTTCGTCAGTTTTTTGATGTTATCTGTACTTTTAAAGTATGTAGTGAATCCGCTCCTACCCAACACCCGCTTTATCGGTTCACTGACCCCTTCGAGATGTGTAAGTACCACCTTCGGCCCTCATTCTTTTTCTTTTTCTTCCCTCTGTGTTTCGCTGATTTTCTTTTTCTCGCTTCCCACTTTCTTTCTCATTTCATTCAAAAGTCTACCTGGGTACCCCAGCTTTAAAAGAGATTAGACTGCCATTTAAAAGAGATTAGATTGCCATTAGACTGCACGAAATTAGTGGTGTTTCGCTAATGAATATTCAAGGGCCATCATTTCCCCGGGTCGAAAACGTCATTGGCAACGACCTGAAGCAACAGCTAGGCAGGAAGTGGAAGCTGGATGAGCTAGAGAGTATGCTGCCCACCAAATACGGGAGGCCGCGAGGAGCATCAGTTACAAATTTGAAGCAGAGGACAACGATGTACGAACACACGGAGGCCAAAAACTTTCGTCAGAGTGCCTGAGGATGGTGGCAGCCAGCCACCGAAAATTAGCTGGACATTAAAAAGTGTCCTCGTTGTGAAAATGAGCGGACATTTTCTACATAATTCCAGTAATTCTGGTGTAATAATCCGATTGACATCGCAATGTGAGGCTTCTTGGTTGTTCATGAGAGATTTTTTGGCACTCTGGAAGTGATGGATGGAGATCCTTTCCAAAGCTCGACGATGTAACTCAGACTGTGTGTCAGATTTCAGAAGCATTTTGGTGCTCTTCGAAGCAATTTCGTGATTATTTGGAGATGTGGTGAGCAACAACTGCACTTCGTTTGGTTTTCCGTTTCTCCAAAGCTTTCATGTGTTCTCGAACTCGGGTGCTAATTCGACGTTTGGTTTCGCCCACATAGATGACGTCGCAGTCCTCCGAGCACGGGATAGCATATACCGCTGCCAAGTAAAACAATGAGCCTTTTGGCCTTTCGTATTTGCACACCAAGGCCAACAGCCCCAAACACGGGTTTGTTCATTTAGCGCATAGCAAGCGGCCGTGTACGTCACACCTTAGGCTGGCTCGAACACACTAACACTCACAAACCACCCCTTTCCAGGCAGTCGGGTGGTCGACACAACTTTCACATATTGCGCACGAATTTGTCTCACTTTCACTTCACACACATATATTGCATACACTTCACATTTCACAGACACTTCACCTCATAGACAAATGTCTTGTCGGCATTTTCCAAAGGGGATTCTTGTAAGAGGCTTAGTGAAGATGTCGACCAGGTTAAGTTGGGTTGAAATGTATTCTAGCAAAACTGAGTTTTGGTTTAGGGCGTCACGCATAAATTTATAACGAATGTCAACGTGTTTGGTTTGCACATGCTCATGATTGTCTATTGCTAATGCAATTGCGGCTTGGTTGTCGCAATAAATCTTTATGAGCATATGTACTGGGATTCATGGTACTTCTTGCTGAATCGCCATAAGCCAAATTACTTCGCACGTTGTCGTCAAAGTCCAATAAATTCCGCCTCCATTGTCGAGAGGGCTACGCATCTTTGTTTGTGCGCTCTCCAGGATATGGGTAACCCGGACAGTAATCCTAAGTTCTCAGACCAGGACTTCCTCTCATCAATGTTGGAAGCCCATGAGCTGTTCGTATAAAAACTGAGCACGGGCACTTTCGTTGTCGGCTCAGACGATACCTAGTCATAAGTTGTCGACATATACAGTTGGACTCTTTGTAGGCTTCTCCAATGGTCTTATCCAGGGTTGTCATTATATTGTGCTAGGGCGATCACAGAGAACAAAATGTCCGGGCGTGTTCGCAATGCGACGAACATATGTGCACTGATTAATGATCTAAACGCAGTTGGGTCTTTTGGGTGTGAACCCTGGGCTTTGCGAGCAGTCAGCAGTACTCCTGCTTCCATTGGTACTTGAACTGGTTTCAGATTATCCGTTTTGTAGTGTGATACAAGTCTTTGGATGTATCCTCTTTGGTGGAATGTCCTGAAACCATTGATTCGTACAAATTCTACACCTAGAAATCTCCAAGTTCTCCTACGTTCCAGATTTGCCAGATAAGCTGTTGATTATTTCATTCTTGGTGCAGTGGTCCTTGACGAAGATCGCAAGATCATCGACATATACTAAAACAACAGCTTTGTTTTATATATGTATAAGCAATTGGTCGCTGGAATTTTCTCAAATCCGAGGTCTTCAAAGGCTTGCTCCAACTCTGCGAACCACGGTCTGCCGGATTGATGCAGACCATATAATGCTTTACATTACTGTCTTGTCGGTATCCAGGAGCTGGTCGCAAGTACACTTCTTCCTGAAGTTTACCGTACAAGTACACACATTTCACATCCAGGTGATATGTTACCCATCCTTAACAAATCACTTACAAATCTTAATTTTTTTGTTAATACTTCATCAATATTTGCTTTGGCCTTACCAGTTATTTCATTTATAGTTAAGGCTGTACCGAACGAGAATTTTTCAGCCGAACCGAACCAAACTCCGAACAACCCTTAAATAATTCGAACACCGAACACTTCCGAACTGTAAACGCGGTCTCGTATCAGACGCTCGTGGTGAGGACACCTCAACACCACCGAAGAAAAAACCTGAGGGCAGCATTCTTCCACACCAGAAGAACAATTGTCTATATGGCGATTACACATTAAAATGTAAATAATGTATATTTCTTTAGGCATAAAGCCAAACAACTTACAGCTTAGTTGTGTTTTAGATGTTGCCAACACACGATATTTTTTATTTCTAACAGGTGACGACTTTGCTTATTTATGAAAAATGTCCGATGTTCAAACCAGTTTAAAAAATCTAACCTAAACTGCACTTAGCCCTTTAAAAACTAGCTGGAACATTTATCTTTTTATTTGTGCACTTAATGCATTTTGGTAAATTTAACTTCTTGCCATGAACCCTACCGGAGCTCCAATGTTTATGTTTGTCTATTTCTATGGACCCAGTGTATGATTTTATGTTTATTTTTTATACCATCTCCATCCAAACTCCGACCGTAGCGAACCTCTAAAAACGTAAACAAACTAGCTTTCCTTCATTAAAAACATGCCTTGTATATAGCAATCCGTTTCCCAAAGTCAAATGTTTATTATTACACTTCGTCCTCCCCCCCCCCTCCTTCAATGGTTGCGATGCCTAACGTCGTAGTTTGTTTACTAGGCCTAAAAAACACGTTGTTATGAGTTGAAAACTCACTTGCACATTCAAAGCCAGGCCTCTAAGTTTCCAAGTCGGCAATTCCCTTTGTCAATTCGAATCCAGCCAACCAAAACACTGCTTCAATTCCGTCAGCCAGTCAGAGCGCTCAAGCTACCCCGGTCGTCCGCGCTGTCATGGCCGACTTCCGGTAATGAGAGCGGCCGATTTTGGTCTGTCTCTCCTCCTCCAAGTGTCCACCTCTTCCCCACTCACCCCCTCCGTCGCTCTCCTACAGGTCCGCGCTAACCCTCTACCTGCCTGCCAAGCAGAAGGCATAAAAACCCAGACGCAGTAGAGTATAGTTAGCACAGCTCAAGGATTCTCAAAGCTAGAGGTCGCTACGCCGGTCGGGAGTGGAGATGCCGCGGTCCGATTGTTGCCATGCCGGGCAAAGGTAGTGGTTCGTATCGTACTTAGTTTAGCTTTAAAAGTTTAATTTTTGGACTTACATTCAAAATTTATAGTTTAAACTTAACTAAACCTCGTAGCTTTAGAAAGTAAATTTATGGAGCGTCAAGCCAAACGGCATTTCGGACGTTGGCGGCCATAATTTAAGGGTTCACGGTCCCTTACTAAAAACCAGCTTTATTTCATCGTTTCTTTAAACGCAGTTTAATGTAAACAAAGGACGGTTTGATCTTCGTGGGGTTTCCATTGATTAAACGCTCGGATCCACTTTATAGGTAGCCGCGGCTCTATAATTTAAGGAGTTGACTTATCAACAGCAACTCTGGGAGGTTTAATGCTTTGCAGTATACACGTAGAAAAATAACTGTAAAACAGGTCTACTATTACTAGACAGCCGAGGCTGTTCGTAATTTAGAGGGCTCTTTTGCGAAATCCCCTTGTGCCTAAGAAAATCACATTTTCTATTTGAAAATGTTTTAACTGAACCTCGTGTTGGTTCTAGTGTTGAATTTTATTGTAAATTCCCCGTGTTATTTATAAACTAATCCAGTTGTAAATTTGCCAAATGTAAATGTAAAGTGCGTTTTGATTTTTAACATGTGTGTTCAAAAATAAAACCAGGAGTTTAAAACCCAGTTGGTTTATTCGTCCGTCGTTCGCTAGAAGTAAGAAATTAAGACAATTCTCTTAAACTTAGCTTAGCTAGCCTAATTTTCCCACCTTGGTGGCAGCGTTACCGCTTATTATTACAGTTAGCCTACAATATTAGGACATGTGTAGCTTCATTCCCTACGCCGGGACTGTAGCTGTTGTGCTTATTTGAAACAAAAAGTACCCAAAAGTAATAGTAAGAAGATCAAGTTACACCAGGCGAGCGGCGATGTTACAAGCACCTACCCCGTCGTAGCATCCGCCGTTACAGAACCGAACAAAAATGTACCAAACCAATGTATCTTAAACTAAAATGTAAAGGAACTCAGTTCACAAGGATTCATCAAAGCCCAAGTTTCGTAACAAATGTAGGTATTTTCACATGGACTTGTAAGTCCATAGATGTTGAAACTCTGTTTAAACATTAGGAAATCTCCACTACTTTTACATTTCCCTTATAACGTCTGAACCGTCAGAGCTAGGAACTTGTGGTTTGGACCAACAGAAAGCAGGCGAAAAAACCTTCAAAATGGTGCATTCAAACATCAAAATCCGTTGATTATAAGTGAAAATATGTTTGGTTTGGTATTTTGCATTTTAAAGACCGAACACCGAACCGAACCGAACACGCTTTGTTTGACCATGTTCGGTTCGGTTCGGACCGTTCGGTACAGCATTATTTGTAGTGTTCCACATATTTTTACATTGTTATAGTTTTAATTTATTAATTTTATTTTTAAAGTGGGTTTGTCTATCTTTGTTTAAACTTAGGTACGCTGCCAGGAAGCCACTTCAAACTCCTGCCAGCATTGAGATGAGACTTGATTTGGTGTTTGAGAACGTGTTTATTGCGAGAGAGCCCTGACCACATCCTCGCAAACTGGCCGCCTCTCGTGCTCTGCCTCTACTGCCCAGGTGAGGGCACGCATGGGAGCTGAAAGGATGGACCGTGGAATGATGTGCGGTGGCGTCATTACACCTTCCACCCTCTCTGAGAAAGCAGGAGTTTGGGAGTCCTTAGCCTACAATTGTTGCCTAATGCACATGTCATGTTATCACTTTGAAAAAAAAAATTTTAATCTTCACTTTCTGGGAAGTCCCCAATCATTGTAAAAAGTGTAGCGGCGCTTACAGGGTCTTGAGGTGCCTACTGTCTCTAGCACCGACAATCTGGCGTACTTGTGGTTACTTTAGATAAGTTCATAAGTGGCGGTTTTTACTTTCGCGGAAAAACAGCATAGCGTGTCTACTGCACGGTTAGGAGAAGAGCGTCAGCGTCCTACCTAAGTTATGAAGACCTATCTAATCATGGTTCACTGCCACCACGATGGGTAATTAATCTAATTTGCCTACTTCGGAGTTAGAATAAAAATTGATTTGTAATTAAAATAACCCTTGCAAATTAAATTAGACTCGAAGTCAAAATGTTGTTCAAAACAACTTTCTTTTCTGTTTTAATAAAACAAGACAAGATTTATACACACGGAGTAACTAGTTGGTTACAAAAATAGAACTGGGGCTTTACATTTAAAAGCACACGATTTACAATTAAATCGACAAAATGAACAATTCAAGTTCACAACAAAATTTGGACTAGAAAAAAGTCGGTTTGAGTTATCGCAACTCTCTAAGTTACAAACATGACCCTTGCAGAATGTAAAATAGTCGTTGAAAGCTTTAGCAACTCTTGCACTAAAGTCAATCAATCAATCACACTGAATCAAGATTAGTGTTACAAGGAAAAATACCTTTTTGAAAACTCCTGCTTCAACAATAACACATGCGAGATCTCGGTGATCTTAGATTATTTAATGGACACTGAGTCCATAAACAAAGAAACAAAGCCGGTTTTTAGGAAGGGGACCTTAAACCCTTAAATCATGGGTGCCCTAAACCAAAATGCCGATTGCGTTTGGCTACCCACAAATTCCCTCAAAGTCTAGAAGTTAGTTTATGTTTTAAGACTAAAAATTTAGAAATTCTGTTCTAAAAATTAAATTCTAATAAACTAGTTACCCTTTGAACCACTACCTTGCCCGGCATGGCAACATTCGGACTGGACATCTCTGCTCCGACCGCCGTAGTGACCTCTAGCCTGAGTCCTTGAGCTATGCTATGCTATCGAAATTTTCTCCTGGCCTGGTTATATACCTGCTGCCTGTCTGCAGGTAGGAGGGAAACCGCGGACCTGTAGGAGAGCGACGGAGGGGGGGTGTGAGGTAGAGGGGTTGCTTTGGAGGAGGAGTGACTGACCAAAACCGGCCGAGCTGGCATTACCGGAAGTCGGCCATGACAGCGCGGACGGGCAGGGTAGCTTGGGCGCTCACAGTGTTTGGGGAGTTGATTCCCGCGTTTTTGCATTGAGGGAATTGGTGTTGTTGTTCCAACAAAGGAAACGTGCGGGCATTGGAACAATTAGAGGCCTGGCATGAGTGCAGTGAGTTTAAAACTCATAAACAACGTGAAATAGGCCTATACATTTTTTTTTTTTTATAAAAACCACAATGTTAGGCATTGCAACTATTGAAGGAAGGGGGGGGGGGGGAGACGAAGTTTGATGCTCAAAGTTAAAATAAACGATTACTAATTGAAGGCAAAGGCTTTACTGTGCATTCGGAATTGAGATCACTATGGTCGGAGCCCTGAAATAAAAATACAAGATACACACTGAAAATGTCCGGTAAAATAATCGTAGTTGTGTTGCCATTTTGAACAAGGTAGGGTTCATGTGAAAAGATTACGTTAAATACTGCTTTTATAAAAGCCTAGGCAAAAGATTAAATAAACCAGCTTGTGTTTTGGAAATGCTATAACGCATAAAAGTTAAATGTATTATTGCAGCCGCAGATAATAACGCTAGTGTAGTCAAAGTTTTCATAGTTGCTAAAATCGTCACCTTAGTAGAATAAAAACATTGAAGACGTAATAAACATGTAATCTAGCACAGCACTAAGCTAGTCGGCTTTATGCCTGGAAATAAATTCGAGAAATACAAATAAATATTTACATGTTTGTAGAAAATGGCGACGGAGATTGCGTGCGTCGGCGCTCTGTTTGAGCACTTTTTCAAATGAAGCTGAAGACCAAAGTATGGTGAAATTTCAAGTTCTGTTTTCACAGGATGTTAGATAAAGTTCAAGTTTATTAAGAGCTGCAAACGAGAGTCGATGAAGTCCATTTTCCAGGGAGATATGAATTTTTAAACTTGGAGGTTGAAAAATAGGCCTAGCGCTTTTTGGCGCTAAGAAAAAAAAGTGTCCCCGAGTTGTTGATGGTTGGTGTCGGGTCTCCTAACCAATCGACAGGAAATTTAGGCCTCATGCCTTTACAAAAGTGAAAAATTTATAATAAAAAAAACATTTCTTAAGATATCACACTCACTTAACATTAAGTTGTTAATAACACTTGTCTTGTGTTATTAACCCCTTATTAACCCTTTATTAACCCTTTATTAACCCCTTCCCACGATTCATTACATGCAGTTACAGCTTTCAACGCAGATGTTGACAATTTCATGGTACCCTAGTATGTCATTTAAGATTTTAGAAAGGTCTAGCTTTGTCTGATAATCATCAAGTCTTGTAAAAAAGAGTAAACAATCAGTAATAAAAAAAATTCCTTAAACGTTGTATTTACATGAGGTTAATTTGTTAGTTTCATTCTTCTTTAACTATGCTACCTTGCTTCACAATTATTTTTGTGCAGACACAACTTTGAATGGTGACCCCAAATTTTTCCCTTGGTAGCCTACTTCGAATTTTCATGATACACCCAGTGCTTACTGTGGCCTACAATATCCATATTGCATTTTACACAGTGTGACTGATCTGGTTGTACAATTCTTCTAAAAAAAAATTATTAGGCTATTACAATGCTGTTTAGTTGTCTCATATTTTAACACTGATTTCTGATGGTGGCATACAAGGTTTTATATCTTGGTGATAATTCCATACGAGTACACAGTTGTCGTGTTTTAAAACCATGCATTACCTTCGTGTGGAGCCAGCTGTTGATTGAAATTTTTAATACCATTCTTACCTTTCAACAGCTCCAACATTTTTAGTCCTACCCCCTGCCATTCAGGTTGACATTCACTTGGTTGATCAGGCCTAGTGGTCTACATTCACCTTCAGGAGTGAAAACCATTTAAAATCTTCATACCTTTCTTGCCTGATTCACAAAATACACCTGTCATTAAAAAAAAACTCTCCTGCGAGAGAAAAAAAGGTCGAATTCCACCCCTGAAATTACTTTCACATTCATTCCACAAACATGGTCATGCTACACTTCAAAATAAGTTCATCACTGTCCTTGCAAACATTGTTCAAAAATACATTTACCAAACATGGGTGTATGCGATTAATTACCAGCATTTAAATTCTACATTCTGGAATATCGTTGCACTTATTCATTAAGTTGGGGTACGTGAATACTTTTTCATTTTTTCTGCTTCGTGACATTAACGTGTTAGTGAATAATAATTGCAACCTACGTTTTACACCTGGTTAGTGTGCTTAAAAAAAAATACTTATGTTTACATTTGTTAAAAAATACCTCTCGTGATCTTAATTCTAGTGTTAGTGCTTTTTGCTTAAAACTTATGGTGGTTGACATCTGTCCGTGCTGTGGAGCACGTGTATTTGTTTACTATTTACAATTGAGATTGGTGGTAGCACTCCAGGAAATGGTGGAAGCGATGGTCGTCCAATGCTGTTATGAATGCTGACCACATTTTTTTGCATTTAAAGCACTGCACTTAAATTTTGCGTGTGTATGCATGAGCCTTTTCTTGATTTTTTGCACTGATTTCACTATGTTTTTGGGTCCTGGATCGTGGTGTTTGGTCACCCATACGTGGGTCAGTCTTTTCGTGTCGCTACGTTCTTTGTATGGGTCTTTTACACTCGCGATTGGCGTTTAAATGGGTCTTTTCTTGAATTTTGCCCATTTTCTTCCCATTCGATGATTGGAGGTTTTTAGTTTCCAGTCTCTTTTCCAAATTCGTGACTGTGGATTGTGTCGATCGTATCGACGTTTTGGTCATGCACGAATGCGAAGATTAGAATATTTGAGCGGTTAGGCAATCGGGTGAGCGGTTGCCGGCTGTTTCTCGGTGGTTCTGCCGTCATCTGGCAGCGCGTGAGCGATGGAGCTGGTTCACTTTACTCACGTTTTTGAAGCACCATGATAGTCTTTGCTTGAGTCTGCGGTGTTTCCGTATGTGCTTTCTCCGCTGAGGTTTCCTACGTCGTTTTTGTGTTTGTTGATGCAGTCTCTTTTGATTTGTTTGGCGAGAGTTAGCAGTTTTTGACGATATCACATTGGTAGTCGTGACGGCTGACGTTTTCGCTTCGCTGGTCGTTGCCGGTTCGGTGGTGTGATTGCTTACCGTGACTGCCGGTTCGGCCTCGGCTGGCTCATCACTGTTGGCCATGAATCGATCGGAAGTTCGTAGTATTTTGATGATCACCGGGATTACGCTCTTGTTGACCGTTTCGTTAATCGATGTGATCATAAATTTCGCTGCCGTCGTGTTTGCTGTTCTTGTTTGGCTTACAATTTCTCTGCGTTCAAAAAGTGGCACTTCAAGTTTGTGAAGCTTCATGCTGTAGTAAAGGTGACGGTAGTTATGACAGTAGCGACTATTTGCGCCGATCAGTAGGTTTTCAAGGTAGTATAACAGTTCAGTCAGTGGTTCTGCCTGCCATTTTTGGTTTTCCGCTGTCCATAAACTTGCATGTTTTAGGTAATAGCAGCTAAATAAAGGTTATTCGCTTGCCTGCAATTGTTGTAGTCATTCCCCATACACGTTTGGTATTTTGAAGCTGTTCAAGACCACTTTGCCTTTTATGATGACGGTCGGCATTAACTTCCTGCGAATTTCGTATCTTAGGTTCCAAATAAATTTTGAAATTTCGTTTACGATATCGTTTATAGCTTGTAGGCACAGTCCTATTAGTTTTAGGTTGAGTTCACTTAGTTTGAAGATGGAGGTAGATAGTTCAGCTCGTACGTCACGGCTGGTCGTGGGCTAAAAACTTGGTTTTAAAATGGCGTCTCCCAGATTTCTTTGTTGTGCTTGCCGAACGATTTTTGGTGTTAAAGCTCGCAATCGGGGTTTAAATTGGTCACAAGTTCGAAACACATTGCACTACTGGTGGCACGAAAGTTATTTTTTTCATTTGCGGCGTTTTTCTTACAGTCTTCTTTGTATGGTGTGTAAGTTTTGGTGGTCGCCTCGTGGTCGTCTGGGGGCTTGGATCGGCACGATGCGCTGGTCACCGGAATTTTTGTTTGAGTTCAAAATAATCACCTTGTTTCTTCGTTGGTCCAGGATTCTTAACTTTGTTCGGGCGCCAGACCTTGACAGAAAGCCATTTTGAACTCCTGCCAGCATTGAGATGAGACTTGATTTGGTGTTTGAGAACGTGTTTATTGCGAGGGAACCCTGACTACGTTTCGCGAACTGGCCGCCTCTCGCTCTGCCTCTACTACCCAGGCGAAGGTGCGCATGCACAGCTTTGGCGAGCTGAATGGATGGGCCGTAGAATGTGCAGTGGCATCATCACAACGCTTTTTTTTTCAGTATCTTATAAAGGAACCCTGGCTCCATATTGATTGGTGAGGAGACCTGAACACCAAAAATCAAAAACCTAGGGGTTTTCATTAAACGCTGCTTCATTCCCAGACTTTGCTACAAAACCATATCGGCCGTTAAGCCTATGCAGCTAAAAACGGACGCTATTTTCCTTCTGCCATAATTCAACCAATGGACCAAATCGACCCCCGTTTTCACTAAACGCAATTTTTAATTTTCTCTTCAACTCTGTGAAAACAGAACTGCAAAAGCTGCAGACATTAATTTTAAAAGATCAAAAACGTCTCTGGTAAATTTGCGGCTACCGCACACCACATCCGGTCGATCATTGGACATCAACAATGTTTGTAAATATTTTTTTTTTTTATATAAGGCATAAAGCCACACAGCTTAGTTTATGCTAGAGGGACATTCTTCCCCACATACATGTTGATGCGTGTTCATTATACTTGTTGTTTTGATTCATCTTTGCTGTGTTTTAAATTGCGCAATTAATGCAGAGTTTGGCCGAATTTCCACTTCAACGGACAGCTTCAAAATTAGCTTCTTGTTTCAAGATAAATGCGTTCAAGCATTAGCTGGTTGTACATAAACCTATAATCTTAACTATTTAGTTATTTGTATTCAAACCATTTTCTTAAAATTGCACTACCTTAGCTGGCCTGTGAAAACCTGTTTCCGTCAAACTAATCAAAGCCTTCCAGAATGCTGTTTCTCAAATGGATCCAAGTCATTTTTTCAGCCACTCAGGGCTCAGCCTCTTTACCTAATCAGAAAGTTTTTCCTTGTAAAGTCAATTGAGAATCGCTCCAAAGCTCCTCATTGCGCACAACTAGGCTTTACTTTCAGAAAGCACAGATTTGCCTCTCAGACAGAAAATTTCTCTACCTGCCTCGTTTTCGCCAAGTCGTCGCAGACGTCTGCGGTTTCCCTGGCCATAAATGCGGCCAGCCTGCCGTCAATCCTTAGTATAGCTCACCGACAAAGCCAACAGTCACTATCGCCGGTTGGGGAGATGGAGAGGTCTCTTTGCCGCAAGTTGTCAGGCCAGGCAAAGGTAGTAGTTTTTCTAAAAATCTAGTTTAAAACTTAAGATGTATTTTTTCAGATTCTCAATTCTAAATTAAATAGGAACTTTAACTTTAAACTTGACAGTTGTCTTTGAACTTTATGGGGACAAACGTTTTTGGCCCCTTTGGAATCTAGTCTCCCCATGAACTTAAGGGTTTAAGGTCCCCTTCCTAAAAACTGGCTTTCTAGTTTATTTTAAATACAATTTTAATTTAAACCTTACTTCACTGAAGTTTTAATGCAGTCGTTACAGAAGCTTATCCTTCAGTGGTGGAACCTAACATTACTTGAAACTTCGAAAGTTATTTGATTTGACTATTTTATTTTCAGTAGGCTACTGAAATAATCTAGAGTTCTGGATTGAACATTTTATCTATTTCTACTCGAAATTACTTACTGTAAACATTTAAGTGTTTGCTTTGAACGAAAACCAAATTAATGTAATCCACTGATATTTTATTTTAAAACAAGATTTAAATGTGTAAACTTGCTTGAATTTTAAAAACAAAACATGTAACTGTTTATTTTGCTATTTGTCATATAAAAACCAAGAGTTTGTTTATTTGACCCGAGTTTCCCGATTATTAGCTAGAGTTAAGATAGATTTATTTTAGACTCCTGTAGCTAGTAACTAAGCCCCACCGTGGTGGCAGTAAATACCAGTCTTTAATTTACTTTTAAACCTTATTACCCTAGGCTTCTCACTCTCTATTCCTCAAACGGTTATAGAAAGAGCTATGTTAGTTAAAGTCTGACATCGCAACCAAAAGTATTTTAAACTTCCGCAACTGTAAACCAGATGTCGGCACCTCCCGCCGTAGCATCCACTGTTACAATCTTGTATTCTTCAACTTGAGCTTTACTTTATTATTTTTGTTTATTTTGCTCCATAATTTGTTTTTCTCATTTATTATTTTAATTGTTTCATTTGTGACCTAAACATTTTCTTATTTTTCATTTTTGGCCCGTTTTGTCACAATTTTTATTGTACATTCATTGTAAATAGAGTCAATTTTCTTTTCGATTTCATCATACATGTCATTTGGATCCTTGTATTTGTTTATTGATTTTGGTTATTTGTTGTTATTGTCTGCATAAGTTGCACAGACTACACACTGACTCACCATGACCTCAATCTGTTTATCCATTAGGGGCCAATACACTGAAGCTCTAGCTTTGGCTTTACAAGCAAAAATTCCTCATGCAAAAGTTTAAGAATTTCATCTCTACACTTCAAAGGTATTACAATAGCACCGGACAGAACGAAGGCTGAAAGAGACAACATGAATAAATTAATGAAAGAGCTAAGAGCCAGACAGCAAAATGGTGAAACTAACGTCATTATTAGAAATAGCAAAATAGTCCAGAAAACCATCCCAATAAACTAAACACTGCAAATGGAATAAAGTGCTTCTATACTAATACTAGAAGCACTGCAAGAAACTGGGATGAATTTTTACTTGAACTCAAGTATACGCTGGACTTAATACTGATCACTGAAACCTGATGCATGATTATATTGATGATGTTGAACTTTCTATTCCTGGATATAACCTTGTTAGGAAAGACAGAAACAACCGTAAAGGTGGCGGTGTAATTATTTATATTGCTGAACATTTGGCATACGAAGAAATTACCAAACTAAATTTGGTTTACAATGAGGCTGTATGGATCCATGTTCACACCGAAACGGTCTTGACTGTCGGATGCGTGTACAGAAGTTCAAACAACGGTGATGAGCAAAATGAAGCTCTTATCAAATTATTTAAAGACTTTAGGCTCACTGCAAAACATTGTTGTTTTCGGTGACTTTAACTTGCCCGATATCGACTGGAAAATTAATGTGCCAACAAGGGATGCGAAGCCTATTGAGCAGAATCTTTTGACAGAAATTGATGCCTACCTTCAACCACTATTCGAGCAAAACACTAGAATCTCAGGTAATGGGGAAGAATCTCTACTCGATCTCATCCTAACTGATGATCCAAAACTCATCGCAACTATCAATTATAGAGAACCCATAGGAAAAAAGCGACCACAAAGTAATAACTAACATTATCATGACCAGTAGCCCTGACAAACTAAAAGAATCTAAACCCACAAAAAATTATAGGAAAGCCAACTTTACTGAAATTAATCGAAAGCTCCAACTGTTCGATTGGGAAAGCCGGAAAGACAGAACGAATACAAATATTGACGAAGGCTGGATGATCCTGAAGTCCCTTATTCTCTCTCTTGACAACGAACACATACCCCTTTCCAATAAGGCAAAAAATATGAAAAAAACGTTCATCAACAAGGCATGCAAACCTTTCACCAAACACAGAAATAGGGCATGGAAACATTATTGTGAATATTATCCCTGTGAACATACTTACCAACTCTACAAAACCAAAAGAAACCTTCGTACCAATGTTATCAGAACCGCAAAAAAGAATTTTCACAGATATTTTCGACAAGAGTTAAAAGCAACCTGAACTACTGTTTAAGTACGTAAATAGCAAAACGAAGCAAAAGAATGGCAGCATCAAAGTAAGAGCTGCCTACAGCAAACTTACCTCTGATAACAAAAGCACCGCCAATGCATTTGCTCTAAAATTCAACGAAAGTTACAATGTTTCTACCAGGACATCTATGCAAACAATAAATCTATACTTGATAATGTTAGCTGCGAAGATCGCATCCTCGAAGCTGAGATCTTGGGTCATCTCGCCAACCTCAAAGAATACTCATCTCCTGGGCCTGATGATATCTCAACGAATTTCCTTAAAAAGTGTAAAGAAAACCTGGTCAGCCCTCTTACCTTCATCTTCAATGCCTCGCTTATGAAAGGCAAACTTCCTCAAGACTGGAAGGATGCACCTGTGGCGACCATTTTCAAAAAGGGAGATAAAGCAGAAGCCCTGAACTATAGACCTATTAGCCTAATTAGTTCCGTTGTCAAAGTTATAGAGAAGGCCATAATCAAGAAAATCGATAAATGTCTTGCCATCGAAAATTGGAAAAATGATGCATAACATGGATTTACAAAAAAAAAGCAATGAACTTTTACTAATATGCTAAGGGCATATAACAAAATTAATAATGCTATTAATAGCAAAATGCCCTACGATATTATTTATATCGATTTCGAAAACACGTTCGACAAGGTTGACCGTCCCAAGCTTGTGTATAAACTGAGGGTAGCTAATATTAATAGTGGTATTACCAACTGGATTAGCGATTTTCTGTCCAACAGAAGATTTAAAACCCGAATTAATGACCAGTTTTCGGACTAGCAAATTATCACCAGTGGAGTCTCACAAGGTAGCATCTTGTCTCCGCCTCCTGTTTATCCAACGAACTTAGTAATGATGTTTACCAATTTGCAGATGACACTAAGACTCTATCAATTTTGTACAAAGACCTCGACAAGACTGCGGAGTATTGCGATAAATGGTGTATGAAGATCAACTATGACAAATGTGCAGTTCTACATGGTGGTCAGCAAGCCATCCATCATTCATACTCTCTTCATCAAGGAACTCTCTTGGAAAAAGAATCTTGGAAAAGGACCTGGGTATTCTAGTCCGCAGTTATATCTCTTGGACCACCCAATGTAACACGGTGGCGAAGAAAGCTAATCGTTTAATAGGGCTATTTAGAAGAACCTTTGGGACCATACCTGCAGACAGGTTTTCACATGTGTACAAGACTTACGTTTGTTCGCTTCTTGACTATAATAGCTCTATTTGTAGTCCAAATCTAATAAAAGATAAACTGACCATCAAGAATGTGCAATGCTGAGCTACCCGCCTTGCTGAGCTTACAAGAACCATGACGTATGAGCAACGACTCGACTTGCTGAAGCTTATCAAACTGGAGGAAAGAAGGAAATGCGGAGACCTTATTGAATGCTTTAAAATCATGAAGGGATACTATGATGCTGACAGGATTGACTTCTGGAATCTCTCCCCAAACACTCATGGACACAGCTACAAGATCTTCAAACCGCAAGCCAGAGTCGACAGCGTAAAGTACTTCTTTACCCATCGAGTAGTGGACCCGTGGAACTCTCTCCCACAAAACATTGCCAAAACTGACTCGGTTAACTGTTTCAAAAACCGACTCGACACATTTTTGATTTAACCCTTTTTGTTGTTTTATATTTTTGATGGGACTTTTAAGCGAATCGCTTCTTTCTCTCAATTAACATATTAACAATACGCTGACCTCTACAAACTAGGCAATCATCCATGAACAATTCATCTTAAAGTTATAGTACTGCTTTAACTCAAGGTGAACCAATTTCTTGTGATCTGGCCTACCATTTTGAATGTATTTACACAATGTTTGTAACACTACATCTTCACTTGTGGCTTTTTGCAACCATGCCATCTTTTCAGTCATTACATCTTCGTACAAAGTGTGAACAACCTGGTCTGTCTGTGAACTGTCTGCAGCCCTATCAATGGGTGCTCTAGAAAGTGCATCCGGTAGCACCATCTGTTTACCTGGTAAATACTCAAGAATAAAATCATACCTCTGCAGTCTTAAGTAGCAATCTTTGCAACCTAGGAGATATCTTGTTAAATGGTTTTTTACTTACCCCTAGCAGTGGTTTGTGATCTGTTTGCAATACAAATTTACTACCAAAAATGTATGTGTGAAAATGTTCTACAGCAAACACTATGCTTAACATCTCTTGTTCTATGTGTGTATAATTCTTTTGACACTCTGTTAGGGTTGCGGAAGCATACTCTATCGGTTTTCTATCCTGAAACAAAACTGCCCCAAAACCAAAGGGACTCGCATCCGCAGTTATCACTGTAGGCTTACTCGGATCGAAAATAACTAACACAGGTGTTTTAGTAACTAGCAACTTTAACTCTGCATATATTTTGTTATGGACTGCGTCCCAATTCCAATTAACATCTTTATGCAACAATTTCCTTAACTGCAGTGTAAGAGTTGACAAATGTGGTAAAAACTTTACCACACCATAGTGTATACTTTACCATAGTGTATAACACCAAGCACTCTCTGTAAATCTTGTTTACAAGCAGGAGAAGGCATTGACATAATGACTAACTCTATCTGGGTCAATTTTTCTACACCTTTTGCAGATACAACATGGCTTAGCAATTTAATTTTGTCTAGACCTACTTGCAACTTGTATTTGTTTAACTTTAAATTATTAGATCAGCTGTGTTTAATAATGTTTTCAGCTGTTCATTACGATCTTTGTCATCTTTACCCCCATATGCAACATTATCGGCATACGGCTGAATTCGCTTCTCATTTTCAAAAACTTCATCCATCGTTCTCCGGAAACTTTCGTGGTCTAGTGGTAACTGCCAGAATCAATCTTTAGCATCTATAAGTGTATTTTTAACGGCACCTGTAAGTTTTTGAAAAACACTTTCAGTTGTTGGCATAGGATAATGTTCCCTCAGCAATGATTCATTTAACAATTTTGGATCCAAACAGATCCTTACTTTACCATTAGCTTTTTTGCTAACTACAATTGGATGTACCCATTCTGTCGGGTCTGTACCCTTAAGAACAACTCCAAGATTCACAATACGGTCTAATTCAGATTTAACACTGTCTTGTAATTTAAGAGGTATTTTTTTGGATGCAGCTATGGTGGGAATAGCATTTTCTTTTAGCCTAAGTTTAACCACTCTAGGTAGCCTACCCATATTTTCAAAAACATCAAAATACTGGTCAATTATTTGTTGTGATTTACTGACCTCTTTGGTTTCACTAGCTACACTGTCTAGTACTTTAATGAAACCTAGCTTCTTGCAAGCTTCACCACGTAAAACTGGTATACATGCCATATCAACTACGTGAAATTCTAGGCTATACTCTACACCTTTGCTAACATATGTTAGCATATGCTAACACATACGTCAGCGAATCTTGGGGAGGGGGGTTTGCGTAATTGCCCCACCACCAACAGAAAAAATGTGGGCCTTGTTTTCAGGTATTTACACCTTTATTTTGAAGTTTACAACCTTGATTCGTTTTTTGAGTAGTGTTTGTAGCGCTAAAGATGCATTTTTTTGTATTTCATTAAGAGAATTGGTGCCCCTGTTAAGTCATTTTTGTGACTTAACCCCGTCTTCCCCCCAGCACCTCTTTAGCTTGCAAATGTCTTTAATTCTGTTGGCCTGCCAGCCTAGAGAGACTGTGATGATATGACTACGACTGTGGAACGTTCAGTTTTAATCGAACCAAAAAAAAAATTAATTAAAAGAAATCAGCAAGACGTGATGACTCCCAACAATGCTCTGCGCCCTCCCGCCGCTGCAGGGGCTGTGGGGACTCACGCCACGCCACTGTTTCTTACAACTGGAATTGACTGCCCTGTATATGACGAAAGTTTAGCTTTAACTTTAGCACATGGCACCTGAGAGAAATGTGCTCTCTGTATACGTACGGGTAAGGTGTTGATATCCGCACCTACCATATTTACCCAGTTAGAAGCACCTGCCCAGATAGGAGTGCCCTCCCATACGAAATGTTGACACTTTTTGTTATTTTTGTCCCCATTTATAAGCTCCTACATAAAATACGTAAAATAAAAAAATATAAAATCGGGCCTGCGGGTTATACGGGAGTTTTTTGGCACGTTAAAACAAAAAAAAGGCCCGTTACTCTATAAGCCTAAACTTTGACCTACCGAACTCAGCAGCAGCAGTGATACAAATCACGTGAAAACAAGAGTTAAAAATCGTAATTTTTTCACTTTTCGCCATGCATACATATCTTGTAATAATTCACGAAATCTTGTAGCTCGTTTCAAGATTTCAGTTGTTGTAACTGTTAACACCGTAATTTCAAATCAACTTTAAATTAATAGCGCCAATTTCGTTTGAGTTTGAGCGTCGCGTCATCCTTCCTCCATGATCGCATCGTTGATCGCTTACTCCAATTTGGTCCAATTTCCTGTTCCTGCACAGACGATGATGATGAGAGAAGAGTGTGTGGAGCGTGAACCGATAAGTTGCTTTAGCGTGCGCTATAGCAATGGCGTTTTTCACGGACGAGCAGCGTGCACTGCTGATTATACGGTACCATGTGTGCAGTATAGAGGTAGTACACAGTACTAAAAGGCAAAAGAGTTTTTATTTTACATTGGATTACAAGGTAATAAATGTTTTGGAAGGCCAACAGCAGCTGGTATTACGGTATGCACTAGTGACGTTTTTTACCTCCAGATAGAAGCGCCCGTCACTCAAATTTGCTAAGCGCCCGGCGCTTCTAACTGCGTAAATACGGTATGACCAGTTTAAACACTACCTTTTGATCAAAGAAGTCTTTGATCACTGTCACACCACCAACAAAGACTTGGCAAATGAAATCAGCCAGGTTGCTAAAATGCAAACCAAATTTCCCGGCTATTCTTCTTTTTTTATGGAAGTCTCTACTGCTGCTTACAAATGTTTTCTTTGACCAGAGAACTGGCCTACTGGTATTGTGTTTTCCCTGCTTCGCCAGAGAAGCCATCATGTGAAAGTGATGAAAAGGTTTATTCCGAAACGCCAACCACCACCCGCAAATGAAAGCAATATTCCACAACCTTATCACCCCCCCACCCAGGTCCCCCCCAAACGTCCCGCAACCCAAACTAACATGTGTTCTTCTTTCCCCAGCATAACGTTGCCCAGCCTTCTTGTCCCTTCATCCCCCAAATCCCCTCCTCCTATTCCATCCAAACCTGCCCTCCCATCCAATCATTCCATGCTCTGTCCCACCACATGACGCCCATCCACACCCACAACTAGCCTTGTCCCCCCATCTCCTGCATCTGTCCCCATCTACTCTCCCACCCTGCTTGTACATGCAAATGCCGATTCACTTGCTAACAAACTTGACGAACTTGAATCTCTGCTCCATACTCACCAACCTGCAGTAGTCTTTATTACTGAAGCAAAATCCAAGACTGTGAATAACTTCCGCAAAATCGAGGCTATCAAACTCGGAAACTATCATACTGTCTTCAACCCTATCCAAGGCCAAACTAGAGGGATGATTAGTTTCATTCACCACAGCGTGGACTACAACCTTGTGGTGGCCCCAAAGACATTTGATGATCTCCTCCTTATTGAAACTGGGACCCCTGGACACCATGTCTCCGCCATTGCCTGCCTTTATAGGTCACCAAACAGTTCTATCGACAACAACAATTCCTTCATTAATGCCATTAAATCCTTATTTGATAAGTATGGTGATAGTATTATCCTTGTAGGCGATTTCAACCTGCCAAACCTCAATTGGACGGAAGAGGAAGACCAGCACCTCACTGCTGTTGAGGTTGCCTTCATTGACGCCTACACCAGCAGAAATCTCACACAGCATGTCCATGAACCCACCCGGTTACGTCACGGACAAACGCCAAACATCTTGGATCTTGTACTTACCACATGTACGTCCAGTGCCATTTGCGACGTTGCCCTTTCCCATCCTCTTGGGAACAGTGACCATGCACCTACACTTATTTGGATTTCCGGTGAACAGGCAGCAACCCCAACCAGGACACGGTTGAACATTCACCGAGCTGATTTCAACAATATTAGGAGAGCAGTGACGGAGGCTAATCTTACTGACGCCATGGCTACCTTAAACACCGAAGATGCTTGGACCTTTCTGCACTACGCCATCAATCAATCCACTCTCGAGTTTTCTCCTACTGTGAAGCAGAGAGGAAAGAAGAAGTGCCGCCATCCCTGGGTTACCAAAACTGTTAGAGATGCCCTAAATCAGAAGAAAAAAAGCTGGGACTCCTACACTGAGACCCGCTGCATTGCTGATTACGAACACTACAAGGTGACACGCAACACTGCCACTGCTCTTATCCGGAAGTCTCGCACTGTGTATGAGCAAGAACTTGCTAGCGCTGCATCTTCCAATCCAAAGAAATTCTGGGACTATGTCAACAGGAGAAAGCCCCGTCATGTCCCTGTGGGTCCCCTGAAAAACACCCATGGTGACATTGTCTCTGATCCTTTAGCAAAGGCAAACAAACTGAACCCTTACTTTGGGTCTGTCTTCAAAACGACCAGTCCTGCAAACAAACCTGCTCTTGGCACAGTTCAAAGAGTAGCAAACACCCTTAGTGTGGTCAATTTTGATACCTCTGACATCCTCAAATTGCTGCAGTCTCTTAACATACATTCTGCACCTGGACCAGACAACCTCCATCCTCTGACCCTTAAAGAACTTGGCCCAACCATTAGTCCTGCCTTAGCGCAACTTTATACCAAGTCCATGACTAAAGGCACTGTCCCCATGGCCTGGAAACTTGCGCACGTCACGCCTATCCACAAAGGTGGATCTACATCATCTGCGAAGAACTACCGCCCGATCAGTCTTACCAGTATTCCCTGCAAAATCATGGAAAAGATTGTTTTTAACACCATGTTAAACTTTGCAATCGAAAACAACATCATCCATCAAAATCAGTACGGCGGTCTCCCAGGCAGATCTACAACGCACAATCTTATCCACTTCCTCGATAAAATTACCGAATGGCTCGACAATAAACTTCAAGCGGATGCAGCATACTTTGACCTTGCCAAGGCATTTGACACTTTGCCGCATGTCACACTTCTGGACGTCCTTCGTGATGCTGGTTTTTCAGGTGCACTTCTTGCGTGGCTCTCCGATTTCCTCTCTGAAAGACACCAGAGATGTAGTGTAGAGGGGTTTCTTCTACTTTACCGCAGTAAGGTACGCAGTATCTTGGAGTATGCGGGCAAGCCTATGTCCTCCTCGAAGAAGACCGCGATAAGTTGGAACGTGTCCAGAGACGTGCCACAAAGCTTGTCGCGGGGCTCAAGAACACCTCTTATTCAAACCGTCTTGCAGCGCTCAAGCTTCCAACTCTAGAATATCGACGAGTGAGAGGGGACCTCATTCTGACATTCAAGACACTTGCTGGCAAAGATCAAGCCTCAGTTGACTGGTTTACACTATCCTCCAATACGGTGACCCGCAACCACGGCGCCAAACTTTTTAAACACCGATGCAACACCACCCTTCGTCAGCACACTCTTTCCTTTCGTGTATTGAACACTTGGAATAAGCTACCACCACACGTTGTCAGTGCAACCTCTGTTCTGCAATTCAAGCAGCGCCTTGACACAGTGCTACCAAATTTTATCAGCCCCTATTGTTACAAGAACTGGTAACTTTGTGGCTCACTCGGTGCCAAAAGCATTTTGTGCTTCCTACCGAGAATCTTTCAATTTCAATTTCAATTACCAACTTCAATTTCACGATACCATTCGTCGTCTTTAACCTGATTGACGTGCAAGCTAGCGGCATACAATACGCCATGACCTTGCTGATAATCTTCACTTGCGTTTACAATTATAACGAAAACTGCTTGTAGCATATGACAATTTTCGATATAATCAATGTCTGCATAAAGATGATTCAGGAAGAACAAATTGATCAAGACACAAAGTCACTTGGGTTTATTAACAATCAAATTTCAATCTCAAGAAATTAGACAATACTAAAATTACTGATAAGTAAGATTATTCAGGCTTCACAGGTCAGGCCGTCATTGGCTTGTTATCAAACAACAAGGCTGAACCTAATACTCGCCAACTGAATTCACAACAGTATGTATCTTCCTGAATACTTGGACAATATCATTAACCAAAGCTAAACCATGGATAATATCTAATCAGCACTCTCCAAACACAATCTCATCAAGCACAACTGGCTATCACTCGAATGCTAGAACTCCACTGATCAAATACTAGACTGCACACTATACTTCAATTCAAGCTTAGTATTCACTTTTGAGTATAAGGCTGGCTAGCAAATGACCAAGGCAATTCTCCAGTGACTCCAAGTCTTCCCCAAGACAACACCAGTGGATGGAACTGTAGCAGCAAAACCCCTGGCAAGAAGTGAGAACCCCAGCTTTATTTCCTCCATATATATGAAACCTACACTTGGGATGTAACCATGACTTTCCATAGTGACTCATGAGTTTGTACTAAACCATCAGAATACAAGAGGCTCCATCTGTTGGGAGAGCCGGATACTAAAGCAACAGCCTCTGGAGAAAACCCAAGTCCACCCTCTAGCCTAAATCAGGCACACTGTTGCAGTTTGTTTGGGTAAGAATAAATAAGTGGAGAATTACAATCATACAGAAGTAGTGGTTGATAGTTACATTAATGCCTTGTGTTGATTAATTAATTAATCAAACTCCTTACAATAATTGATTAGGCAATTAGTGCTGCATATTAATTAAATCTTAAACACACAAAATCAAATAAGTGATTTGTAAAATCATTACACAGTCCCATTGTTAAGCAAAGGCCTACTGGCGCCCATGTGCCAGTGGTCTTGTTTCAATTTTGTGTGTTCTCCAACAGTGGCACTGTGTAACTAACACTGACCGTCCCATTGCAAAATGGGAGCATACCTTAGGAACCTGTCTTTAATTAATTTCGGAATAATGACTTCCGAACCCTAAAATTTTGACTTTGGTAGGAATAAACTCCCACACTCTAAAAAAACTAACATGTGTCATTAGTAGCCAAAAAAAAGTGTGGGAGAAACTTTCCAAAGGTTCCGAGACTCATCTACGTTTTTGTCAAAGACCAATAATGGTATTTAAATTCATGACATCAGGTTCCTGTAGTTAACATGTTATAAGATGAATAGTACCACATAACGGTCAAAACGAGTCACATTCGGCGAACAGAACTAAGGATGTAGGCATTCTTAGACAACAAGGTAACAATATTTCAGAAATTCAAATTTCAAGAGGACATAATCGTCGAATCAGCTGTGTAGTAATATTTAAGAGATACAGTGGAAGGTACAGATTTATTTTTCGAAATGTTAGGTGTAAAGTAGCAGTAGAACTTTTCAAACAACCAAGGTAGAACATTTTAGTCCGAAGCAACCAGGTCAAAACCATAATTTGCAGCAGATCGTTTTACAGGAGTGGTATAAGTGGCAAGTGTCCATTAGAGTAGAATGGATGCTGGCAACCAACTAGTACTGGGTTTCGGGAAACTAATTTGTAGCGTTGCAGGTTAGTAGCACACAAGTCCTTGGTTAAGTCCTTCTTAGTTGTTAGAAGAGGAATGAAAATTTGCACGGGTCAATGACCGGATACCCATACATGGTGTTGTAGCTGATTTGCATCTGTAATTGAGTCCCAGGGCTGGATATGGCTGCTTTACTGGCTGGTTCACGTCCCAAGAAGGTGAGTGGCATTCAGTGTCTTATACCTCTACAATCAGAGATGGAGGTTGCATGTAGAGACAGGTGTTGTTTTTGATAATTGATTGTTGAAAACAGATTGTTACGCACAATTTCAGAATCAAAATACTGTACCAGTATTCTTGCAAATTTTCAACAGACCGACGACGTCTGTCTTCATCAGGCCTAACCTACACAACTCAAACTTTTGTCAACTACATCGTCACCGTGGAATTCAGCGTTCGAAATCTGCAAGGCCACGCCATGCACGTGCGCAGATTTCGAACGCTGAATTCCACGG
>JAHWFP010084814.1:59208-79977 GCA_023313725.1 Lithobius niger
TGATTCTGAAATTATGCGTAACAATCTGTTTTCAACAATCAATTATCAAGAATGACGAACTTTCAGAGTAGAAGACGTTATGGAATTTTCAAGGTGCTGTTTTTTGGAAAATAAACTATATCTGTGAATATTCGCATATTTCTGCACCTGAAACAGTCATCTTGTTTAGCCAACATTTTGTGCTTGAACAGTCCAATCTCGGAATAAATCAAAATGAAAATCAGCATGCTTAGCCAGTAGGTCCCCGGTTTGCTTCCCTGCAATACAGTGACTCCAACTAGCTTTCCAAAGAGTAGGTCAACAGTCTGCGTGCTTGAGTGAGGAGGAGAACCAAAACTCTCCTACGTTACAGAGCCAACAGTTCCTTCCTATCAAAAAAATCATGTAATTAGTAATATCAGACTCAGTAACTTGATTCTTAACTGCTTTAGTGCTACTGTGAAAACCATATTTCCTGCCAAAATTTTCGTTACTACAGCTTTTAGCACAATGCCTGATCTATGAATATAATCAATCCATGCTGTAAGTGAGCATCTTTGACTACAGAAACCCCAGGCTGACGATCGAACCATTCTTCAACTAGAAATCAACCCTCAAAACAGATTAATCTTTGATTTTCTAAACACAATAATTATATCTTAGATTATAACAAGCCAGACGTGCATAGGAACTAACTTTAACCTGTATATACAACCAAATCTTTGATTTTGTAATGTATTTCTAAACAGCCAGGAACAAATGAACACAGAGTGGGCTCGCATGTTCATTTGTTCCTGGTATAGCCAAACTCAAACTTTTTAGAACCTGCACTTCGACTTTTATGCTAGAACAGTTCAATTTAATAGCCTAGTCTCATGCAGGACCAGTTCTTTGATTTTAGCAAATGTATGCAACATTTCTTTGATTATGGCAGCCCATGCTTTATGTAAAACCAAACTTCGATTTTAATAATGTAAAAAACGCTTCTTGACTTGTAATACCTCTGGCGCATGTAAGAGGCAATCTCAGACTTTTTGTATAAACAAATCTTTGAATTTTGTATACCCAAACCTTCGACTTCTCAAAATTCTGCTTGTGAATAACCACCACTTGACTGTAACCTTCAATTTTGACTCCAGAACTGTAACTTCGATTTTATTATATTTTTTTTTTGAAACCATGTTATTGATTTTTAAAATCTAGGTTCATTTGGAAACGAATCTTTGACTGGAGAACTATGCTTAAAAGCACCTCAGACTATGTAACCTTCTCTTGACAGTCTGTTATTGAAACATGTCTAGCTCTGATTCAAATGTAAACACATACTGTGACTTGGCAACAATCATGTTTGTACTGAATTGCCATGATCTGGGAGTAACTGATTTCAGTGGTTGCCGGCACCCATTCAGATGACCTGTGTGGCTGCAACTTTTAGTTTTGCCAGGTGAAGAATCTGAAAAGGATAGCATCCTTCAGAAACTACATTTGGGGAATGCCGGGGCATAGACAGCGCTTGAAAAACTACTTGACGTGCAATCGCCCAAAGCAATGAGTCTACCCCTCTTCCTCCAATTTACGCAACACTTATTTCTGACATTCTTTTATTTATTCATTTTTTTTTCATATTTTCTCAAATTAATTATTGATTTCTGTTTCTTTTTCCATACCGTACCCTCGGGAGGGAGGGTACGATATGGAACCACATAACAAGAGTACTGGTGAAAATTTCCCTAAAATCCCCATCACCCTGACGGCTAGGACCTCAAGCGAGCATAACGGCTTATAAAGGGCACTGCCTTCATGTTTAACGGGAAATTTCCGACTTACTGTATGAGAACATACAGCTGTCCCCGTATGAACCCACCTTATTTCCAACTAGTAGCTAATCAGTCTCCAAAAATTTTTTTTAAGCTTCAACATGTTTTTGTGACTATTATTTTCTTTTTAATTGACATGAACTCAGACTGAAAATCTATTTCTGTAATTTTGAATTTGAAAAGACGATCTGCACCTCTGAATGGAGTCAAATGCAGCCTTTGTCGTTCTCTTCCTTTCCTTTTCGTTTTTTTTTCTCATTATTTTGAACGTGGCAAGTGGCTTTTCCTGATAGTTAACGTGCGCCAAACATCTATGTTAGCGAGACAGCACTGATTTATAACTCGTGCTGCGATGAGAAAGAGGAGCCACTTCACTTGAGGCCAGCCGGGGGGGGGGGGGGGGGGGGGGAGAGAGGAACGGGACTGAATGAGTTGGTGGAGTGACATCGTAACCGACTCCGGCTCTATCAATAGGAGGCGTGGCAAGGAGTGGACCCACAGTCCCAAAAACAATGGGTAAAAAATACACTTGTCCCAGACTCGAAACAGGGAATTTACCGTCCGTTGTCTTAAAGCAGTCGATTGCTTCCGACTCTGATTCACAGCCGCTGAAGAGGGGGGGAGGGGGGAGAGCCATTTGTTTCAGAGTGATTTTTCCGTTGCTTTGGCTACCGTTACGTTAAGCCGCATGCCCTAAAGCACTAATCAGTCTGGAACTAATAGTCAGCTCACCCCTTTTGACCCAATGAAATTTAAAGGGACTTCAACTGCCGTTTTTGTATACCCAAATAGGGAATACAATTACTTTAATTTTGAAGTAAAGACCAAATTTTTGAGAGTCGATTGTCATTCGAACGAAAACACTTGTCCTGACAACATGGAGCCGACTCGACCCATTGACATCCTGATACCAAACACAGTGATTGTTTCCTATTTGACAAGGCTTGAGAGACTTGAGGCGTATGCAAACTCTTTAATAATGCTGTTGCATGCCGATTTTGCCGAACTAATGGTATACAGTGCCCACTACTGCCAATGCGTGCTATCACAAGGGGAAATCATCTGCGCTCACTCCCATCTCCATGGAAGAGCATTCCTGCGGTCAGCATCGTGCGAAGGCATTGTCAGCTACATGCTACGGAGCCATTTCGACACCCGACGCCGGCTAAAACCTTCAAACCTAGCAGATGAAATATTTGATGAGAAATTGGAAACACAGGATTTAAAAATAAGAAGATTCACAAAGCATTTTGGTCGTTGTCATATATTAGATCCTCTTGCTTGTAACCATTGTTACGGCCGAAGCGTGCCGATGCTTACCCTGCCTAAAGAAACCTTCAACCAATATTTACTACGCAGCCTCACCCTCAAAACAGCACTCCATCAATTCATGCCAGAGGGCACGCCACAATAATCAATCAGCCAACCGGCCGCCAATCTCCGTAGCTTGCAAAATTTCGTGACAATGCCTTCGCACACACCTGTCGAAACGGTAACAATAACCAGCAGCCCCGAGATCGAAGAAATATTAGAAGCAGCACTAACAAGATTTGATGCCACCCGGGAAACTCAACGTGAGCCCTCCATCGTGGCATCCACATCTGGAACTCTTGCTCCTGCTACTCCAATTGCAGAAGATGCTGAGCCCCCATCTCCCTGCCAGTTCATCGCCTTGCAAGATCTGGTCGACCTTTGAGGTACATTATAATAAAATTCATTTCAGTAGTAAAATAGATCCACAGTTTAATTTTGGTCAATTCATTATAACACTAAATTTTTCTCTGTATATAATCAATTTAATTCAACTGATGTCATAACGTAGTAAATTATACAGGTCCTGAACTCCAACTGTATTTTTAGAGCAAAATAGCATACTGAAGCTAATGCAATAGGCTAACCATATTTATTTGTAATTAACATCAGTATATAGGCCTACAAAATAGAAAACGGCCTAACATCCGAGTTTATTTAAAATGCAGGGATTAAATGTACAAAAATCATTATTTACTTCCAAATGACGTCAGAACGTAGAAAATATATATATATCTTATGACTGTTGAGTATAGTAAAAATAGAGGCAAACTACTAAATGACAGCAGCTAGCTCAAATTCATCTTTAAAAAATCCCGGTCTAAGCCTATAAGGTGCATACGTCATGGCCCCTAGGTAAAATAGAATAATGGAATCAAATGTATATAAGCATATTTATTTATCTCTATACTAGTATAGGTGTATAAATTCATATAGTTCATAACTTCAAAGTTTATTTAAAACATAGTTGTGACAAAATCACTAGTGTACCAAATAAATGCATCTAGACAACCATGTTGTAAAATGAGGCCTAAAAAAAATCGACAAGTTGGTTGTCTACAGAAAACGCCTTTGGCCCAAAAAGCTGAAGTGTCCCCACGGGAAAGGGAAAAAAATGTGAATCCTTTGGTGGACAACTAGTCAACCGAAGCGTGGATTCCACGAAAAAAACGGCGGCTTGGCTCAATTCTCGTGTGATTTGAGGCAGGAGAGGGGACTTCTCGACTTGCCGGCTTCTTGTAAAGTTTTATAATGCCTAGCAGCAAAATAAAGTGGAGGGGGTGGTTGGGGTACCCATTGCCTACGTCATCGAGAACTTTCCAATTAAAAATAGGTAGGGCCTGAAGTTTTTCTCGTGAGCCTAGCACTGAGGTTTGCCGTCGATAGTCCAGTAGGACTGCGCTTTCCGTCGAACGAACATCACCTATATGGTGCCAGAAGAGCGCAAATACGTTGTAGCTGTAGCACCTGGCGGCGGTAACGACCCCCCTGAAGGCCCCAATGATAAGGAGATTGAAGATCTCGCCTTACAATACATAGATAGGCTTTTGGGCCTCATTTTAGGATTCATCACACTTCTTTTGGATGCAATCGACCGACGCCGTAAGTTTTCCACCAACCAATTTGTTTTTTTTTTTGTTTTTTTTCAAGTATGTTTTCTTACTGCCTGCTATTTATTACTGGAATGCATAATATTTCATCACAACTTTGCTATGCAGCATGCACAGCATCGTAGCGCATCCTGAAATAAGTAAGAGTAAAGTAGGGCGACTAGATTTGTTCAAATTCCGGTTTAAAGTAATAACCCCGCGAGCCTCTATAATGTCGATAGTAACACATGCTCCTTGCGCGCGGTATGGTTAAATGGAGCCCGGTTTTTCCTTTTTTTTTTCTATGTTTCTTATTTTATTTATACTTCTAATTGCCAATTGTTTGTTTGCCCACTAGTTCCGTGTCCACCTCCCGCTATTTTAACGACGATATACTTATTTTTGCAGGCGCCGCCAGAAGTTCCCATGGTCAAAAACGTTATCGAGACAATGAGGATGACAGGAACTCGAAAACCACCCGTCGTGATGGCGATGGTTCAGCTGCCGTCGTGGCCTGATAAAATATCTGCGAGAACCCTTCAGCGGCCCGAAATTCAGGACTGTGGTTGTTAGATATAATCCTAACGGCCCACTACCATAAGGATGTGTGCCGTAGTGAAAATATGGTCTACTGCCATATTTTAATTGTGTTTTAATCTACCAACGTATGACCGTACAGCTGTAAAACAAATCTTAAAATGAAACTTCGAATCACTTTTTGACACATTTGCAGTCGTTATCTTTCATTTCCCTTCCCTTTACTTTTTTTTCCCCATAAGAAATATGGCCAGTGTTAATGGGGAAAATTTTATGCCAACTGGCTCACTTGTGCTGCTAGTCTCCCACAACTAACCAACTTATTTTAAAATATTGCTTAACTTCCTTTGTTGGACATCTGTTAAAACATTACTTAATGTGGCCGACAGGCCTAAAATTCCCAACAACTATTTACGTTGAATTACAGGCATAATTTCTTCCCCAACTCATGTGTATGAGGTATTTATTTGGTTGTATGTAAGTTTCGTTTTCAGGAAATGGGATTTCTATTTTATTTTTAAAAGTGAAAAATATGATATTTTCTCGATATGCTTGTAAATATCGTAGGTTTCGTTTCATCCCGTGTTCATGTGGAACTAGCTATTTTATTGGTAATCAATTTATTAAGTAATTTTGGTCATTTATACGGCGTTACTGTCGCAGTTTCTTAATGTTTGACGCCACGGTAGCCTAATTGACAAATTTTGGCGCAAATTTGGTGCCGCGCACCTTGCCAGGAAAGCAGCTAGTGAGCGCGGGAACCCAGCAGTGCGCGCTCCAATCAGATCGCTAGGATTCGGAGGTGGGGCATCCGCGCCAATGAGCGTGCGAGGCAGGTTGGAGGAAGGATGAGTGCCTCGCCATTGATGACTGTAACACCCCACCTTGCATCCTTCCTTGAAAATTGTGTTTTAATAGTGGTTAAGCTTGTGCAAGCTGAAATTTGTGCCGTCGAGTGACATCGGGATTACAAGCAGTGCTTCTGGTATAATAACGATGCGTGTGACATACGTTAAATTTGTCAACACTGGATTTTTCGTCAGCGCTAGCGGTTTGTTTTGGATCGGCGCTATCCGCCATTTTGGTATCAGTGTTGTTGTTTTGATTGTCAAACGACCGCTCAACCTGTTGCATCGTGACTTCGCTAGATTTGTGTGTTGGATCTAAGAGTGATTGAGAAATGTACCACTGGACTAATAGATCTTTCTCGGTCAGTTTTATACCTTTTTCAATGTTATTTTCAATGTCAGTAATCCCACAAAATGCTGTGGGTAGCCTGGAATCACGAAAAAATAGTAGCTTCACATGGTTAACATGTGCTTTCAATATGCGATAGGCATTTAAAATATTGATTAATCTTCCCGTAACTGGTGTTATAAACTCAAGCACTCGATAGACACCTCTCCAAATCAAGTGAAGTTTTGGTGAAATGTTTTTAAGATAAGCGTAACAGCGAATTACCACATAATCATCAGGTTTCAGTGAATAAGGTACTGCTTTCTTGTCATAATAGTGTTTATAACGCTGAAAAGTTTTCTCATTATAAAAGCTAACCAATTTCCAAATGTCAGTCATATCGGAAAATGTTTCGAGTTATAGCAGACCTGTGTTGGCGCAAAAATTAACGATGCGGGTAAACGTAAATCTTTACCAAACATCAAATAGTGAGGGGTAGCCAACGTTGCCGAGTGGACGGAGCCATTGTATGCTAACAGACAGCTGTTATAAATTCGTCCCATTCTTCTATGCATGTCACAACCACTTTTCTCAAAATTTCTTCAATTGAGCGATTTACACGCTCCATCATGCCTCCAGGCCAAGAACAATTTGGCATACACGTAATTTGTTTAACGTTTAATAACGTTGTCAATTCCCGCATTAAATTTGATTGGAACTCACCGCAGCAGTCGTGTAAAAGGGCTCCGCAAAATCCGAAACGTCCAAACAACTCCCTATACAATGCTTTTGCAAATGATTGAACATTTATCAGGTAAAGGTACAGCTATCAAATATCTTGAAAAACTGTCAGTGCAAGTGAGGATGTAGCAGTTTGAATTTTTTGTTTTGTACAAAACCTTTATCAAATCTAAAACCCACTGCTGGTTAGGTCGTTGTAATGGTTGATAGGCCCTAAGCCTAGCCGTAAATGGGTGACAAGGGACCTCACCATACCGGCAAACAACACAAGTCTTAACATAATCGTGCACATCCTTAATAAGAGTAGGCCAGTAGAACTTTGATTGTATTTGACAACAGTTTTGGCCCTACCTAAATGTCCACTCGTTGGTGTGGCATGATAGTCACGTATGCAATGTGTTATCAGGGATTTAGGCACCAACATCTGAGCCATGTAACCAACAGTGCCCTTTGCACATTTAGGTGCATAGAAACGGTAAATAATCCCATCTATGTCATGGTAGAAGGTATTTTTGCCTCCAATTACATCAATAACTTCAGCAGAATCTCTGTCACTAATGTTTGCAGTAATTTCTTGACAGTATGGGTCATGTTCCTGTTCAATTTTAACTTGCTGCCTTGTCCAATCAGGATATTGCCCATCCAAAACACATACTGGCAATTCATAAACTCTAGATAATGCATTGGCAACAGGTAGGCTACCACCCGCTCTGTGCTGAATTATAAAATCATACTCCCTGAGTTTTATCAACAATTTATGCGATAAGTTGGGGCTACAATATAAATATATCATCGCCGCATGGTCAACCTGTAATGTGAACGTTCTAACAAGTAAAAATAACCTAAAAAATTCTATTGTATGTATGGCTGTGAGAATTTCTCGCTCCGTAGTCGTGGCCTTAGCCTCCACGGGTGAAAATGCTTTAGAGGTATAACCCAAAATGTATTCCGTGCCATCATGGACCTGAATTAAGGCTCCTCTTGTGCCACTTTGCGAGCCATACGATTCAGCTATGAAAAGCTTACTAAAATCAGGGTGTTTGAGTGTAGCTGCATGCATAATAGCTTCTTTCAACTTCTGAAAAGACTGCTCGGCCAAATCATCGCAAATAAACTTAGTATTTTTTCGAGTCAACTTTGTAAGGTTTGCAGTAATTGGAGCAAAATTTTTCAAATGCTTTCGATTGAAGTTAGCGATGCCTAACAGGCGACATTGTTATTAACAGTTATTTGTGCCGTTTCCTCCTGGATTCCCCTGTTAGTAGGCTGAGAACAGACAGACGGTGATGAAGGTAGCTTACGCACTGAAACTGTGGCTAATCGGAGGGGTACTCTACCCCTACGAGGCATACTGGTTTTTTTTTTCAAAATAAGCAATAATCTGAAGAGTGCTGACTAATTTCCGTAACAAATGCCTTACCAGTGAAGCAGTCAAAAAAATTTTTTTTTAAGATTTCCCAAGTTTCCAAACCTTTCTAAAATAACCTAATCCAAATGTCCAAATAATTTACTCTTTCCTTGATCTGCCACAATTGAATCAATCCCACTCTGACACCAGTATAACGAAAATTGCTTGTGGCATATGACAATTTTTGATATAATCAATGTCTGCTACACAAAGTCACTTGGGTTTATTAACAATCAAATTTCAATATCAAGAAATTAGACAATACTAAAATTACTGATACGTCAGATTATTTAGGCTTCACAGGTCAGGCCATCATTGGCTTGTTATCAAACAACAAGGCTGAACGTAAATACTCGCCAACTGAATTCACAACAGTGTATCTTCCTTAACGCTTGGACAATATCATTAACCAAAGCTAAACCATGGATAATATCTAATCAGCACTCTCCAAACACAATCTCATCAAGCACAACTGGCTATCACTCGAATGCTAGAACTCCACTGATCAAATACTAGACTGCACACTATACTTCAATTCAAGCTTAGTATTCACTTATCTGTATGAGGCTGGCTAGCAAATGGACCAAGGCAATTCTCCAGTGACTCCAAGTCTCCCCCAAGACAACACCAGTGGATGGAACTGTAGCAGCAAGACCCCTGGCAAGAAGTGAGAACCCCAGCTTTATTTCCTCCATATATATGAAACCTACACTTGGGTTGTAACCATGACTTTCCATAGTGACTCGTGAGTTTGGTCTAAACCATCAGAATACAAGAGGCTCCATCTGTTGGGAGAGCCGGATACTAAAGCAACAGCCTCTGGAGAAAACCCAAGTCCACCCTCTAGCCTAAATCAGGAACACTGTTGCAGTTTGTTTGGGTAAGAATAAATAAGTGGAGAATTACAATCATACAGAAGTAGTGGTTGATAGTTACATTAATGCCTTGTGTTGATTAATTAATTAATTAGTTAATTAATTAAACAAACTAATTACAATGATTAATTACTCAATTAGTGGTGCATATTAATTAAGTCTTAAACAAAATCAATTAAGTGATTTGTAAAATCATTACAGAATTTGCTGTACAGTGTTCGATTTGCAGCAACGCGCGAAGTGGTTTTTCTTCATGCATTTGTGCCACACCTGTCAAAACGCCGGGCAGTTCTTGAAAGAATGTGTCGTTGGACATTTTGAGCAGGTACGAGCACTGTCGCTTTCTTGCTGCTTAGTGGCTCGACTCGAATTAGATTTATTCTGGGTGTTGCTTCTTTGCTGTCGACTCCCTTGATTTCTGGGAATGGGCGTCCGATTTTGGGCTGATCGCAATGCTCCAACATCAAGTGGTATTTCTTTACTCATGGTCATTGCTTGCTTGCAAATCCTCTCAGCAGCTCCGCACAAGTCAACTGCTTCTTGTAAAGCAAAATCCTGCCTTAGCAGGTGTTGACGTAAGGCATCATTTCGCACCTCTATTACTATGCGATTACGAATCAATCAATCTTCCTACATAACATAATCACAGTCCTCGGCAAGTAATTTTAATTCTTACACAAACTGATCTATGGTCTGATCATCTTTTTGCACCGTGCAATTGAACAAATAATACACAAACGTGATGTTTCTGTACGCCTGGTAATGTTCATCAAACTTTTTCAATATATGTGCAACAGTCTGTGAATCACCACTCTTGAGTTGGGATGAACACAAATGTAGAGTACAGATTGTAAACTTGCTGTTCGATCGTGTGCAGTATAAGTACTCTCTGCTGTTTGACAGGTTTAGAATCAATACCTAAGGCGTCAAAATAATTGTTTCACTCCCGGCATCACTTCTTCCATGAGGTTGCAGGCACGCTTCCTTCTATAAACATGTTTGGCGCTCTTAACATCGATGCATCCATCTTGAATTTCAAGGTTGGCTCTAACGGCGCTCATAAATTCTTACACTTCTTACCGAGGGAAATAACTGTCAGAAATAGTCACTAAAATTGTACTGTTGGATTCGTTGAACGTACTGGTTCTCTTCTGACACCATGTACAATATTTGTATTGACATCTTAATGTGTTCGACACCAAATATACGTATAGAAATGAATGACATGTCTTACGCAACATTGTCGTAACTTCGAATATTTTATTACACACCCAGACATGCTCAATGACACAAGCCGCCAACGCCCACATTAGTGGTGGCATCTAGCGACGCACCATGCAACTAATCACGAGCATCACTGATCTCTACGTACACTACACAACATTATTAAAATTTTGCATGACATGTAGTTTTATGCATAGACTTCTGCGTAAGGACTTTACCTCATTAAGGGAAATGTTTTCCTGCGTTCGGAGTTATGTTAGGAAAATTAAAACGTGAGAGATTGGTTATTGGAATATGAGGTTTATGCAACTATTGCACGGAGTACGTGATCCGGCCATTTGCAAATTAAGTATTCTGATCTTTTGGTTATGATAGAAGACCCGTATGGGGGTCTTCAATATCTTCTTTAGTCAGGGACATAATAACGGTATAAATTTGCATATTACGGTAATTTAGTTGGATTAATAATGCTTAATTAAAACAGGCATAATTATACACATATTCATTTTTTAATTACAAAATTTAATATTCAAACAGAGCATGTTCAGACACGTTTTCCATGAAGCAGGGGTTTTCTCAAAAGGGGCCAAGAAGGCAATTAAAGCCGAAAAGCCTGGTGGTGTCGGATTCTTTGCAGAATAAATCAGAAGGATTCCAAAATGTAAGGGTTGAACGATTGGCAGGTTGGACTACATTCTCAGAAAACCCAGTTAATAAACCTTTTAGTTTAATTAGGGAAGAGAATATCTAAATTCCAATGGCTACGATATTTACGACTTCCAGGTCGGTTCTCCACGGTTGACTCTTGTTTGACAACCTAATAAGTTCTCTTTAGAACAAACTTAATTATACGAGAAGAAACTTCCGGTCACAGCAGCGTTTGACTGACTTCAAATTTAGATGGCCCAAATAGATTCGGCGGCACGGGAACATAAAGGAATTCCTGTAACAAACAATAGGGTTATCGTGCTTCTCGATAGCGTTCTTCCCGATATTGCGCCTATCGACAGTTGAATCGCTTGTCTGCTCTTTGGTCCGATTTTGGTAGATAAATCTTGTTTATCACTGTTGGCCCTGAATTCAATTCTACCTGCTCGCGACCCTACGTCACTTACTTATCTGCGTCATTACCTTGTCATCGATCTTGATATCATTAACGATCTTGATGTACACTGGATGCAAACATATTTACGTTGCCTTTTGGACTTATATGTCAGACTGCCTGAGCGGGGATTCATACCCACGACCTTTGAAATCAAAGGCCGAGATCCTACCGCTGAGCCAGACTGACACGGTCTGACACAGCGATAGGACCTTGGCCGTTGATTTCAAAGGTCGTGGGTCCAAAACGCAACGTAAATAGGTTTGCATCCGTATTTAGTTAACTAATTTCGAGCCCATTGGCTTTCCGTCCTGTTTGATCTTGACGCAATTTATATTAACTAAAAAATAAATACCCCAAAATTCCAGTTTGATCTGGTGAATTTTGGTTTCTATTGCTTTATGAATATATACATTACCTTTTTTAGCATTCTCCTTCTCAATGCTGTTTTAATTAGAGAACAATCGAAGATTTCTTTCCGGGCCGCTACCCTCCGCGCAGCTTCCATCATATAAAAGCCTGAGCGGAGCTATCCGTCTCAACTTTCTTCCTCAATCTGGCCTGATGGCGACAAGAAGGGAGGCGGATGGGAAGAAGGTAATGTATATTTTCATAAAGCAATAGAAACCAAAATTAACAAGTTCAAAGTTGTATTTTGGGGTTTTTAGTTTCAATGAAAATATCCATTACCTTTTTTTTAAGCATTCCACAGACCTTGTCAAAGGCGGCGGGTGCCATTATGACCGGGTCCCCCAGGGTAGCGGCCGGACCCCCACAAATTACATTGGCATAAGCCTGCAGGGGGGGGGGGGGGTCATACCATGCGTCGGGCGGCAATGAAGGGCCCCACACGGTAGAGTCCGTTGGCGTGATATGACATTATCACGCAGGTAATGCGATGAAAACACGGACGGGTGTCGCCAGGAAGCGGCCTCCACGATCTCAGAGATCGGAATATTGCAGTGAAGAGCCTAAGAGGTAGAGATGGCTTGGAGCTCATGAGCTGCTACACGTATACCTTGATCGGCGTAGCTGATGTCGAGCGCGTTATAGGCCTGAACGATGACCGTTTTAATCCATGTAGCTGTCATTCTTGGGGATGTCTCTTCAGCCTTCACTGTAAAGGGGATAAAGAGCAGAGTACGATCCCGGCAGACCGGCTTCGACGCTTTGAGGTAAAAACGAAGTGCCCTGACAGGACACAGGGTCCGTTCCTGGTCATCGCCCAAAATGTTGGATAGGGCGGGAATGATGAAAGGATGGGATCGCTCGGATGGTTTTTGCGTCTTTGCCCTGAAGGAGGATCGAGAAGTGACGGTGACACTGGAGTATAAGTTGTCCAAGAAGAAACAATCAGAAGCTGTGGCAGACAATGCTTGAATTAGAAACACAGTTTTTCTGGTGAGGTGACTCAGCGAGCAGGAGGAAAGTGGTTCATAGGGAGCCTTCATGAGTGCGTTGAGGACGATCAAGAGGTCCCAGTCAGGAAAGGTTTTATGAATCCGTGGTCGGTCGATCATGAAGGATCGGATCATGGCAGAGACACGAAAATCATCAAGGAGGTGGAAACACCCTGCTGCCTTGAAGACCGCGTTGAGGGCGGAACGGTACACCAAAATGTTGGATCCACAGAGCCCATCGTCAAAGACGAAGTCTAGGAAGCGGAGAAATTCTGGCACAGAGGGACTGTGAGGATTAACTTGTTGTGAAGAACACCAACGAAACCATTGTTACCAATGGCTGTTGTAGATCTTCGATGTAGAGAATCATACTGCTCGGGAGGCAATGCGGTTGGCCTGGATCGGAGAAACTCCTATCTCTTCAAGGAGTCGGACGATAGTAGCCACCCATGAAGTCGCAGGGATTGGGGGTCAGTGGTGCCGAAGTTTCCAGTTGTGTTGGGTTATTTGAACCTGACTCAATGGCAGAGATCGAAGGCAATCAATCAGGAGGTCGAGAAGCATCGGGAACCAGGCTGCGGCTGGAAAGTCCGGGGCAACGAGAAGGAACCTGCCCAAGCAATTGTTGATTTTCCGCAGCACCACTGGCAGGAGTTTCAGCGGTGGGAACAGATAGACAAAAATATGATTCCAATCCAGAATGAGAGCATCTGTGGCCCATGCCCGGAGATCAGGCTGACGAATAGGGAAGTTTGGCATTCCACCTCGTGGCGAACAGGTCCAAGGTTGGGCATCCCCAAAGAGCAAAGAGTCTCTTGAAGATGGAAGAGTGGAGAGTCCATTCTCCCGTAGGTGGTGATCGTCGAGACAGGGCATCGGCCATGACGTTGCGATTCACTGGTTTGTGTAGGGGAAGTAAGTGAGCCTGGAGGGAAATGCATAGGAGGAATATTTCTGATGTTAGTTCAGGGAGGGACCGAGACCCCCCCCCCCTCAACGAAGGTAGGCAACCGCAGTGATGTTGTCGATATGTACCTGGACCATCTTTATCGAAAATATGTGACGGAAGTGGCGGAGGCCGTTGAGTACAGCGCGTAGTTCCAACATGTTGATGTGCTCGAGATCTGTCGATCCCCATGTCCCGGAAACCGTAAGATTGTCTATGTGCGCACCCCATCCCTGATTGGAGACATCGGTGAAAAGGTGGAGGTCCGGGATCGGTTCGTGCAGAGGACCGAAGCCATGAAGTTGTTGATGTTCATCTACCAGCAAAGGGTGGGGAATGGAAAGTGCTGACTGAGGGGTCGAGGAGGAAGCGTGAGTCCGATCGCTGGGTTCCCCCATCCGTGGTTCGGAAGTAATGCAGCGGTCGAGCCATCCATAAGCCATAGGGAACCAGATTGGCGAACGAGTCGATGGATCCAATAATGGAGTCGATAACGTTGACGCTCATTACTGTGGAACACTGCATCAAATTTACTTCCAACAGAGTGAAAATTCTCCATATTTCGCTTACGTCCACATCCAGATAGTTCCTTATCTAGCTAATTTTCGACTGCAACCTGCAGTCTTCTTCAGGCTCTTTGAAGGTAAGTTTATCTTCTGTTTACATTCTTGGTTGCGAACACGATCGCCATCCGAGTTTGAAATCGCCGCTTCGCGTAGCCTTCGAAGAGCCTGAAGAAGTCTGCAGGCTGCAGTCGAAAATTAGCTAGATAAGGAACTATCTGGAATGTGGAAGTAAGCGAAGTATGGAGAATTTCCACTCTGTTGGAAGTAAATTTGACGGAGTCGAGGTTGTGGAGCGTGTAACAAGGCTGTTGAAGAAACTTGTGGGCGCTTTGTTGAAAACTGGTAATGCAGTCTACGGAGGGCAGAATCGATCCTCGGAGGAGATCGAAGAAAACGCCAAAAAACGTGAATGTACTGCTGGGTAGAAGACGTGACTTGGCGATGTTTATTTCCCAAACTAGGGACTGCAAAAGAGACGCGACGGTGTAGAGGTCGCGAAGAAGGACAATACGATCTTGAATTGGGAGTAGCCAGTCGTCGAGAAAGGCATGGACTCGATTACCATACTGATGTAGAAATGCAAGGATCGGGCGAAGAACGAGAGTGAAGATTCTCGGGGCAGCAATGAGGCCGAACGGCAGGCAGCAGAATTCGTAAACTGCCCCGTTGTGGAGTAACCGAAATAGGCGTCGGACGGACTGATGCAAAGTAGCATGCAGGTAGGCGTGTTGCGAAGCACGCTTTACGAAAAACTTGATTAATGAGAAACGCCAACTGATTGGTGTCTGCGGGAGGAGGAATCATGTTCAAGAGTTCACACAGCGCATTCGCCGCAGTGTTGAGAACATCGGCTTGTGAAGCAGCCCGAAGACCAAGACGCATAAGATGGTCGGTGTCACGGAGAACAAACACCAGAACGGAGGCTCGGCGTGAAAGGAACGTAACGATGCGCGGATCGATCCCGTTGTTTGCACTTGAAAGTGTGGATAGTCGATGTACTGATTCAAAGGTTTGAGGTTGAAGATCAGACGGGAACCCCCGTCTTCTTGGGACAAAGGAAAATACTGCTGTAAAATCCGGGGGAAGATTGGGGCAGGAACGATTATTCGTACTACTTGCTTGCAGAGGAGAGACTGAATTTCGGAGGACAGGTTGGCTGAGGGTGGTGACTCGGTGTCCCATTGGTGGTGAACGAAGAAACTTGGGGAGAAAACCGAGGCTGACGATAGAGAGAACCGCCGTATCGGTGGTGATGGATTTCCATTTTGTTGTGAACACTATCGCCATCCGAGTTTGAAATCGCCGCTTCGCGTAGCCTTCGAAGAGCCTGAAGAAGCCTGCAGGCTGTAGTCGAAAATTAGCTAGATAAGGAACTATCTGGAATGTGGAAGTAAGCGAAGTATGGAGAATTTCCACTCTGTTGGAAGTAAATTTGACGGAGTCGAGGTTATGGAGCGTGTAACAAGGCTGTTGAAGAAACTTGTGGGCGCTTTGTTGAAAACTGGTAATGCAGTCTACGGAGGGCAGAATCGATCCTCAGAGGAGATCGAAGAAAACGCCAAAAAAAGTGAATGTACTGCTGGGTAGAAGACGTGACTTGGCGATGTTTATTTCCCAAACTAGGGACTGCAAAAGAGACGCGACGGTGTAGAGGTCGCGAAGAAGGACAATACGATCTTGAATTGGGAGTAGCCAGTCGTCGAGAAAGGCATGGACTCGATTACCATACTGATGTAGAAATGCGAGGATCGGGCAAAGCAGGAGAGTGAAGATCCTCGGGGCAGCAATGAGGACGAACGGCAGGCAGCAGAATCGGAGACGTTCTCCATGGGTTGTAGGGAGGGCGAGTTGTCAATATTTGAAACGGCCACGATGTCGTGGACCGGGCGAGGCGAATCGTTTGCGTCTGTCTGAGGTGGCTTGCCTGGATGGGGATCGTCGGCGTCCTTGAGGCCGATTGGAGGATCGGACCGGTGATGTAGATCTGGGGAGTGTGGCTGGATGAGGATCGGGGTTCCTGGAGGTGGAGGGATCGTCTTTAGTGGAACGCAATCGCCGTCCGTGGCGGAGTCGAAAGGGCCGCGGCTTGCGGGAAACGTCAAGATAAGGCGCAAGCTTCGGAACAGGGTGTCGGTTTCATGGATCTGAAGGTTGCGAAGAGTGGATCGAGTAGAGTCATGAAGACTAGGAGAGATATTTAGAGCAATCTCTCGCAGAATGATCGTAGAGTTGAATAAGGCACTGGTGAACCAGGTCATGGAGTGGTATGTTGCGAAGCACGCTTTACGAAAAACTTGATTAATGAGGAAAGCCAATTGATTGGTGTCTGCGGGAGGAGGAATCATGTTCAGGTGTTCACACAGCGCATTCGCCGCAGTGTTGAGAACATCGGCTTGTGAAGCAGCCCGAAGACCAAGACGCATAAGATGGTCTGTGTCACGGAGCACAAACACCGGAACGGAGGCTCGGCGTGGAAGGAACGGAACAATGCTGAACCAAAATCCATCTTCGATTCAGCGGATAGGAATTCCGATTGTGGGTAGGTGTCAAGATTTCGGGGGCTCGTTGGCCTTCACCAGAGGATTGGAAGAACGATGCCTCCTTGCCGGGTCGACGAGGGGGAATGTCGATGTCTAGTTCCAGAGGGGAACCATTGCCAAGAAGCAAGCCGCCGGTGCGGAGCAGCGTGGTGAACGTAGTTGATTGACCCAAGAACGGTGGTTGTTGTGTGGGTTGATCTTGAAGACCAAAGCCGAGTCCTGTAGAAAGTCCTCGTTTTTTGATGGATCGAGGGGCATCGGGAGCAGGTTTGTAGAGGAAGCAATCTGGAAGAATGGCTTTGACTGTCTCCAGAAGGTCTGGTAGAGGGATGTCCGCAGGATCAGGTTCGCCTGGGACCTGGTTGTCATAGTTGTCGGAATGGCGAGAGGATCGACCCTCATCGTTATCCGATGAGTGGTAAACCAAATACGGTGGTGCTGGTTGTGGCGGAGTCGGGATCGGAGCCGGATCGGGACATTGGGAAGGACCAGGAACAGGATCGGTGAGGCCGAATCTCTTGGAAGCTGAACCAACCTAGGAACTGGTGTAGGCGGACGGAGGCGGAGGATCGGAAGAGGCCTGGTGCTTGAAGGTCTTTAGTGCCGAATCCATGAGAGAGTGCACTTGTTCTCGAGAAAGTGGAGAACAAGTCGGCTCGAGATGGAACGGAACGTTGAGAGGATCGGGAAGAAAGATCCAGTGGTTGCAGGGAGGGTGACATCACTGCTCTAGCCGCTCGTTTGCGGGCCTTTGCTTGAAGCTTGAGTTGAGAGTAAAGATTTTTTACTATTAGTAGTTCTTGGGAAAGAGACCCCGATTCCCGGTCCTGGACGACTTGCCCACAAGGGATCGGTGAAGTCGTTGCAGTATTGCAGGATCGGTGCAGCAGAGGGGTGCACTGGTGCTGAGGATCGGACAGGGCTGTCAACAGGATCAAGACACTTTCCTCTGGATCCAAAGGCTCGAGGATCGGAATCGATGACCCAGGAACGGCGGGAACCCGAGGTTCCCTCGGTGTGACCTTAGCATGAGGCATGGGATCAGGATCGATGAACGGGATCGTGGAGCAGAAAACAGCACGGGTGATGGTTAGAGAAGAAAAGATGAGACGGATCGCTCCGCTCAGGCTTTATATGATGGAGGCTGCACAGAAACCTGCGCGGAGGGTAGCGGCCCGGAAAGAAATCTTTGATTGTTCTCTAATTAAAACAGCATTGAGAAGGAGAATGCTAAAAAAAGGTAATGGATATTTTCATTGCAACTAGAAAAAACCTTAAATACGACTTACCTTATTAATTCGGTTTAATTCTTACTCATAAAATTTGCTGTTGTGTTTATTTAATTTTAGTTAAACATATTGATTAAAACTTGTTTCATTTCTGTAATTAGGATCGTTTATTACATCGGGTAAAGTCGATCACCTGATATGCAAATTCGTATTCCTCCTTATAACCCCGACCCTTTGTAACCATGATGTCCTGTCTCATCTAGTCTCGTTCCTATAGAGGATATCGCTTGTTGGCTGGTCGTTTTCTGCCATTGGCCACTCGTGATTTTTATTAACGATGTAGTTTTAACTCATGTTTAAACCAATTTTTAACCATTAGTTGACCAAGTGCTCCTCAGTTGAGTATCAGTGGGATATCCGCTTGGGCTCTGTTCAAGTTTGATTTCATACCATGAAAGGCCTTGAATAAGGCAATGTGATTGACTGTATCATTATCTAGAACAATTTATTTGGTATGCTAGATGAACTTCCTCGTAAATTACCCGCTGCACTCGTAGCAACTAAACTCCGAGGTTTGGGTTCAATACTGCCCCAAAAGGTTGCTAGGGTACTTGTTTTTTTTGGCCTAAATAACTAATACCGTAATCCGTGAATTAAACGCCCATGGGCTTATGCAGTTAATGTGGCAAAAATAGGGGGTGGGCTTTAAATCAAGCATTATCAATTTTCTAACCTTTCTGGACATCTATTACAAAAGTTCGAAGCTTTTGAGCCATCTCTGAAAGACCAATTTGTACATCCTTTTAATTGCTGTGAAGAAGGGAGGAGGCTTAGGTGAGAGATGTGCAGGTGCTAGGAGGTAAAGAAAGACGCCTCTATTACTACAGGGAGAGAGAAGGGGCCAGTAAGTATACCAAGCAGTACTATCTTTATTCACATCATATAACTTTTAGGTAATTTTTCGTAGAAAAACGACTATTTGAGGGGTGGGCTTTAAATCCACTATTTCATGATTTTGACTTTACAGCATTTTAGGGGGTGGGCTTTAGCTTCAACTGGGCTTTTAATACACGATTTACAGTAACGTCTTGTTTTCCAACTTGTTGTAAAGATAACTTAGTTCCGTAAGGTAAAATTTGCATCTTGACTAAATTGCCTCGTAGGTCAGCTTTGAGGTTTAACTCCTGATTTTCCCTCAAACCATATGAGAATTAACCCGTTACAAGAAGCTGATTTCCAAATCTCTAATTCTTAATCCGTTGCGTGAAGATAACGAAAAGATGGCTACGGTTGGTCCTTTTTCGTTGCGTGAGGACCTAAAATTGACACCCTATGCTGATATTCGTTGCGCGATGTCACCAAATTGCCACCCGCACCCAATGTTAAAAGATTTGGTTCCATGCTATGAAAAATTCCATCTCGTTGCGTGATGTTCCCGCTGGTGCATTAGCAATTGTTTTCATTACATGATGTCCGAAGCTTTTAGTTGAAGCCTGAAGCCTATAGCCTAACCGTGCTTTCGCCCCACCTTTTCTTCTGTGAACGAGCGCCACCGAAAAACGCCTGTTTTTCAAAAATTTGAAATTTTTTTTCTTGAGCACCCAAAATGCCTCGCCTAGGCAAATCTCGCGGTTTTTTCAATAGTGGACCAAATCGGCCCAAATTTTCAACATCCATAGCCTGCCCAAATACAAGACTCTTGGGGAAGCCCAAATCCGGACTTTCGATCAGGAAATACCATTAAACTACGTTTGAAGATCACCTCAAACCCACCACATCGCACCTTCATAATGGCCGCCATTATTGAAACTTGTATTTATGTATTTTTACTTTATCCTTTTCCTTTTAGGGCAAAAAGCCCGAACACACTAGCTTAGTGCATTTTAGGAGGAGCTTCCTCTGCGAAGGTACTGAACCTCGAGGATTTGTACAGACAACCATTCGTAGTGTGATATTTTTTATTGTGTTTGTCGGCCGCAATCCATATGAAAAATTTCTACAACGATCAATGTTAACTCCAAAATTTAAACGTTAAACGTTCCCAGTACTTAATGCGTTATAGCATCCAACTAAGCTAGTTTATTTAACCACATTTTATCCTTTTATAATAATCTTTTACCCCCAGAAACGCTACCATGTGTCCAAACGTACTACGACCTGGCATTGTACCGGACACGAATTTTCAGTGTATATATGTTTATTTTAGTTCTCCTCTGACCTGACTGAGACCCAACTAAATGCTACTGCTAGCTTATTTCTACTATTAAAACTAAAAGAATTCTTAAAAAGATCTGTTTCCAAGCAATTCCGAAAGTCAAACTGTGCAAAA
>JAHWFP010084814.1:80077-96157 GCA_023313725.1 Lithobius niger
GCCCCCCCCCCCCCCCCAGCCAAAACTAGTTGTGGTGTATAACACTGCAGTTTTCAGTTAAATCCTATAAAATTATAAAATTTAATACTAATGCTTTATGCATCACCCAAGCCAAAGTATTAAGCTTTAACAAGAGCCTACTCACGTTGCAAACATGTAAATATTCATTCCATAGTCAATAATACAAAGTAAAGGCCTATTTCCAAAAGTTCAATTGAGTGAAACTCAAAACAGGCCTATCTTTTCCGCCTTACATGTCCTTACTCCTTCAAACGGCTCTGCACCCAGTTCCTTTGTTCATCCGACTTCTCCTCCCACTTTCCATTGTTCTCGAGGCCCTCAGCCAATCAGACCCCCGCAGCTATCCTCGGCCTCCGCGCCTACTTCCGGTAATGTGTATAAAACCCCAGCCCCAGAATCCCTAGTTAGCACAGCTCACAGATCTCAAGCTAGAGAAGGGTCATGCCAGTCGGGAGTGGAGACGCCATGTCCGGAGAATGCCATGCCGGGCACGATGGTAGTGGTTCGTATGTTATAGTTTAGCTTTTGAAAGTTCAGTTTAGGACCCCCATATTCTAAATTTTAGTTTAAAAACGTAAACTTAACTCTCTAGCTTGTTAAAATTATGGTGGAGACGCCTGTAGCGGCATCTTAGGTTCTCTCTCCCCATAACGTCAGAGTGGTTCTCTTACTAAAAACCAACTTTTCCAGTTTAATTTAAATGGATTTTTAAACTTAAACTAATTGACGGTTTGATCTTTGTGGAAGTCAAATTGAAACAAACTGATGCCTAAGTGTAAAATTGCCGGGCTTTTTATTAGAACAGTTCTCGAGGGAACTAAGGGAGGTTGATCTTTTTATACTTGTAAAACTTAGAAACATAACTGTGGACGGTTGATCATGTAGAAACATACTGTCAGACTTTTATCAGTTGCGGCTGTTGAGTCTTGTGGGTGTCTCCGGGAGCACCTAATATTACTTTTTCTAATGTGAAAATTTAAACTTTTACTCAAACACAAGCGTTGTTTGTTTGAATTGTGAATTGCTACTTTTGTAAATTCTACTTGTTGCCTTTTTAATTAATTGGTACTCAAAAGCTTTTAGAAGCGAACTATAATGTAAAGTGTCTTTTTCATTCTCTGTTGCTAAAATAAAACCAGGAGTTTTAAGCTTCAGTCGTTTGCTAGACTTGATTAATTGTCTTTTAGTGTAAAATATAAATATGTGCCCATCTTTAATTTTAGCTAGTAAAACAGTTAAATCTACCGTTGGTGGCAGCGATACCGACAGTTTAAGGTTATGCCCTTTAATTAGGACCCGCGCTTCATCCCCCATGCTGGGACAGTGTCCATGCTGTGTTGAATAACGTAAAAAGTCGTCATTAACAGCGATTAACCTCAAGCTGAAACTCCACGTACACCAGGGAAACCGGGGGCGGTGACCTAAGCCGTCGTAGCGTCCGCCGTTACACTTCGTTAACGTTACTTTAGCCTTTGTGCGCAGATTGCCAACTGATTAAAATCTCGATTTGTACACCCCGATTGTGTAAAATCCCTCCCTCCCTTTGACTAAATAATAAAAACTAAGATACTTCTTGTTGCTGAGTACCCTCATTTTGACGTGTAGTGAAGTGTTTGCCTTTGTATAGTGATTATCTTGTTTTGCTAACTTAATGATTATCAGTCCATTAGTTTTTTTCCCCTTCTCTCGAATTCAAACGGCCTTAGAACCCGGGACCTCGAAAAGAAACCCCTAGACTTTTTAATTTACATCTTCCCCCGCTGTCTCCTACACAGATATGGGAAGGTATTGTCTCCCCCCCCCCCCCAATAAGAGCGATATAATTGGGGCAGTCATCCGGTGTCGAACTGTTAACCTAAAATTTTGTTTCTTGTAACCTTTTGAACAAATTTGTTCTCAGTCGTCGCAAACACTTGTCACATGTCTGCATGAGTTTTACTTGGTAGGAATTTGTGTCTTGGTTTAGTTCTCTTGCTTGGTTAAACCTTGGTTGCGTTGACTTAACCTAACTTAAACAAAAAAATAATAATAATATTAAACATTAACTTAATAACATAAAAAAGTAAGTTTTTTTCCTTGTTAACCTATTTTCAGTAGTTTTAAAAAAAAAAGTGTGAAATCTTGTTTTGCCCAAATTCGCCTAAAGAATTTTTTTCCCTAGTGTTTGGAGTTCTCGTGAATTTCTATTAATACTCTTATTTTTTTTCCTCCAAATTCAATGATGTCCGACATAACTGAAGAGCCAACCAGTGAATCGTCCTCCGATGAGTGCGCTGTCCTGTGGGGAGCTGAAAAAATACTCGTGGCCAGGGGCATAGCGAAAGGCATTTTGTTGGGGGGGGCAGAGGCAAAATTTACCGACTCATCCATCCCAGCTAGGGGGTCTGTGGGAAGCTGACGGATTTTTAGATATTTTAAGACCTTTCCTGGCTTTAAACAATACGTTTCAGACATTTCTAGGCTCTACAAAAATGAAAGAAAATAAATGAGCCGTTTAAAAAAAAAAACTATTTCCCATGCCCTGACTAAGTGCAGAGACAGAAAGTTGGCTTGAGATGGGGTCGATTTACCACAAAATCAAAGGAACTTTTTTTTTTAATTTTTGCTACGGCGCATATACTTTTGAACAGGGGTACCACCCCTCCTCCCCCACCCACCCAACATACACATACACTATCCTTTATTTTCGGCCCTAGTGAAGCCTCATGGAAGGTCATAGGAAAAATGGCAGGCGATCCTGTAATTGGCTGTAACATTGCTTTGAAAGAAAATGCATTCCTGTGGAAAATAATCAACCAGTTTGCGTAGAAAGGTACACACAAATGCGAAGTGGGATTGAAGGAATATTACACTAAAGAGAGGCACTGATTTTTGCAAGGAGGAACTGATTTGCAAGGAGGATCTGATTTTTGTAGAGGAACTGATTTTTGCACCAGGAAGCAACCTTGCAGGTACCTTATCAATAAAAGGTAACAAGATCGCACGTTCATTTCATTCAAGAAGTTACCTACTAAATACAGTGCTTTTCTATGTGTCTCGGCTAGTTCTTTTAGTGAATTACTCTTTTTTTCATCTATTTGTGCACAATTTCTTTTAACTGTTCCTTTGTCTTGGGTGAGTAGGGGGCGGGGATTAGTCCTAACGGTGACTTTTGAAGACCGCTGGATCCCTGTATATATGACCTACTGCTATTATTTTAAGCATGAAAAGCTAGTGATTTAATTAAAAATAGGACCTAGTTTCGTTTCTGTAGTCTACCACCAATCAGTCTTTTTTGTTCATTCCAACCTTTATATTATTCCTACCATTTGCAACTTAACAGCACGCGCGGAGAAGAAATTTTACTGTGTTCGAATATCACGCTATAACTCACGAATAATTTACAGGTTTTTTTTTTAATTTGGTTTCATTCTTTTTACTTTGGTTTCGTTTCATTTTGCATTCGTTCTTTTCAGTTTGCTTAGTTGATAGATGGTTTTACAAATCTTAAAGTCGAAGCAAATCGAACGGATAAAACTAAACGTAATTTACAGTAAATAAATTAAGATGCAGGTTTAAAAATGTATTAAATTAATGATTTACTATACATAGTAATACCAGCTAATATCCACAATTTGCTATAGCTAAATTGAACGACATTTTCAAAAGGCGATGTTGTAAACGAGCGCCACCGAAGAGCGCCGGTTTTCCGGAAAATTTGAAATTTTTTTCTTGAGGCATCCAAATGCCTCGCCGAGGCATATCCAGCCGTTTTTGCAATAATGGTCCGATTCTTACAAACTCTTCGACATTTAATAGCCTGTCCAAATACAAGACTCTTGGGGAAGCCCAAATCCGGACTTTCCATCTGAAAAACTCTCAAATCTACATTTGAAGATCACCTCAAAACCAGCAGCGCTACTTCATCATGGCCGCCATTGTTATAAAATGTATTTGTATATTTTGATTTTATCACTCTTCCTTTCGGGCATAAAGCCCCAAACTCTAGCTTAGTTGTATTTTAGGAGAAAGGCACTGAACCTTGTGCCCATGTACTGACAACCATTTTTGAAGTGTGATATTTTTTATTGTGTTTGAACGATCGCAACTACTATGAAAAATTTCCACTTAGATCAAACATTGTCCGTTAACTTTAAGATTCAAACCTCCAAATTAACTTTATAAGTTTTAGCATACAATTGAGCTAGACTATTTATTCATTTATTTAGCCTTTTTATAATAATCTTTTGCCCCCAGAAACGCTGCCATTAGTCCAAGTAATTAGACATCGGCATTCTACCGGACACGAATTTTAGTGTATATGTTTATTTTAGTTCTCCTCTCAGCCCGACTGGACCCAACCAAATGCTACTGCTGGCTTGAACTACTATTAAAACCAAAAGAATTCTTAAAAAGATCTGTTCCAAACAATTCCGAAAGTCAAACTGTGCAAAAACTTCAAATCCCCCTTTTTGCCCCCCTCCCCAGCCAAAACTAGTTGTGGTGTATAACACTGCAGTTTACAGTTAAAGCTTGTTTAATTTAATAGTAATGCTTTCTGCATTACCCAAAGCCAAGTATCAAGCTTTAACAAGAGCCTATTCACGTTACAAACATGTAAATATTCAATCCGTAGCCAATAATTCAAAATAAAGGCCTATTTCCCAATGTTCAATTGAGTAAAACTCAAAACAGGCCTGTCTTTTCCGTTTACATGTCCCTACTCCTTCAAACGGCTCTGCACCCAGTCCCTTTGTTCAACCGACTTCTCCTCCCACTTTCCATTGTTCTCGAGGCCCTCGGCCAATCAGACCCCCGTAGCTATCCTCGGCGTCCGCGCCAACTTCCGGTAATGTGTATAAAACCCTAGCCCCAGAATGCATAGTTAGCACAGCTCACAGATCTTAAGCTAGAGAAGGGTCACGCCAGTCGGGAGTGGAGACGCCATGTCCGTGGGATGTCATGCCGGGCAAAATGGCAGTGGTTCGTATGTTTGTTGTTAGCTTTTGAAAATTTAATTTAGGACCCCCAAAGTCTAAATTTTAGTTTAAAAGTGTAACTTAAACTCTCTCTAGCTAGGGAATATTATGGTGGTGACGCCTGTAGCGGCATCTTAGGTTTCTCACCCCATAACGTCAGAGTGGTACTCTTTCTAAAAACCAACTTCTTTCTTATTTGTTTTAAACATTAATTCAAATAACTGACGGTTTGATCTTTGTGTGGGATTCATTGTTTATTCACTCCAGACGGACTTTATAAGTAGCCGAGGCTTTTATAATTTGAGGAGTTGACTTGTAAACAGCAACTCTGGGAGGTTTAAGGCTCTGTTTTATCACTTAGAAACATAACTATGAAACGGTTGATCTTTCATGCGTGTTTGAAACATACTGTTTGATAGATTGTAACCAGCCAAGGCTGTTCAATCTTGCGGACGACTCTGCGGAGCGTTCAGTATTGCTTTTTCTATTCGAAAAATTAATTGATTGTTTTATTCTCAAACACAAACGTCGTTTTAGTCAAAACTTGCGAAACCGAATTACATGTTGTAAATTCAAACTTTGTGCGTTTAAATACTTTATTTCAAAAGCTTTCGTGCAAACTAAATGTAAAGTGTGCTTTCATTCTCTGTTGTTAAAATAAAACCAGGGGTTTTAAACTTCAGTTCGTTTGCTAATTGATTAACTGTTTAAGTGTAAATAAATATGTAAACCATTTTTAGTTTAGCTCTTTGTAAACAGTTACATTTCTATCGCCGGTGGCAGTGAAATACCAGCAGTATTAAGGTTAGGCCCCTTTAATTTAGGACCCTGCGCTCCATCCCCCATGCTGGGACAGTAGCCCTCGCTGTGCTTATGCCGTAAAAGTCGCAATAACCACCGCAACACCTTAAGCTGAATCTCCGTGTCAAACCAGGAAACCGGAGGTGCTACAAGCACCTGAGCCGTTGTAGCGTCCGCCGTGGTTCAGTGTATTTTCTGGCTGTAATATATTCGAGCACTTAACTTATTTTTATTTATTTATTAAATTTGTAATAAATGTTACGTAATATTATTATTACAGCAGTTGTGGTATTACAGTAATACCACCAGCTTTTTCGTAATTTTTGTAATTTTTTGTATTAGGTGTAGCAATTTGCGGGTATTAGCTGGTATTACTGTGAATAGTAAATCATTAATTTAACACGTTTTTAAACCTGCATCTTAATTTATTTACTGTAAATTGCGTTTATTATCCGTTCAATTTGCTTCGACTTTAAAATTTGTAAAATTCTCTGTCAATTAAAGCTAAAAAGAAACGAAAGCAAAATGAAAAGAAATGAAACCAAAGTGCAAAGAGACGAATACAATTTAAAAGATAACGAAACCAAAATGAAAGAAAACGAAACCAAAATAAAAAAGAACGAAACCAATTAAAAAACCTGTAAGTAGGCATTCCGTGAACGCTGCTTTCAGCAGCAATGTACAGCCAAGATTATAAATTCGGTATTTTAACCAGGCCTATCGTTTAGATAGTTATCTGATGTGAGCGAGAAAACTGTGGTACCTTTCTTTTGCAGTATTCAACAAACAATCTTAAAGCATTAAAACATTTTTTTTAGCTAGTAATCGGCAAATGTTTTATGCCTTTTTTTACGGTCAAAAGTTTTTATATTCTAGGGTAGCTGTAAACCTTGTTTTTTTTTTTATTTTATCCAATACTTATATGCTCGTTTGGCTGTTAAACTAGCCGAGTCGGTTATAGTTAGGACAAATTATAACTTGTATCCAACCGTTTAAGGTTGAAGAAATGTTACACTTACCTCACTTTTTTTCTGCTCCAGCTAACTTGAAGGGTTTTGAGTGAGCACCAGTTTGTCCGACTTGGACCCTTCTGCAGCCGTGACAACGCTTTTCATGCTTGTTACGGTAATCGTTGTCAAAACTACATGCAGTGCAATCTAACTTAAGACACATTCTTGACTTTCTACTAGTACCAAGATTGCCCGTATTCATTTTGACTCTCGTGTAAATGAGAACGAAGTGACTTACTGACTGCTGTCGGGTTGCTGACAGTGAGTTCGCAACAGGCTGATCTGGAGATGAGGGGTAGGGGAGGGGGGAGGGATTTTCCAGAATTATTTCCTCTTTCAGCCGGAGGAAATAATTTATTGAAAAGTAACGAATTCCCGACTTCTCTGTCTGCCTTAATATGCATTCAAGGTCAACTAAAGGAAACTGAAATACAAAGGGAGAGTTGAATGAAGGGATCAAGCTAGATCAAACCATGCTTTCTCAGATAAGGTCACCCCACCTTTAGCCGTAAGTTAGTCGGACAGTCGGTTAATATGCTTATAATAGTCGGATTGTCGGAAATATTTAGCTCCATTTTATAAATTGTAAACAAAAATCTGTAGAGAAAATTTGCAAGAAAGGTTAACTTTGGTAGTGTAATTTTTCTGACCCACACGTGATTTAGTTTTGCCAACTTTTGCCGACTTATCAAAAGTTGGGGGGGGGGCAACTTGTCCCCACCATTGCCCCCCCCCCACCCTTGCTACGGCCCTGCTCGGGGCACCAATAAAGGTAACGTAACAGGCCGTAGTCGCCAACGTTTTTTAAGTATGTCTTAACGATTCCATGCCAGTTCTTAATCGTATGTCAAATACTAGAGCTTCCGACGCATCTCAATTTAGTAATGACCCTTGGGTACCCACGTCCCCCCCCCCCTGAATTTTGCTAATCGCCACAGTACTGCCCCCCCCCCCCCCCCCCCCCGGTGTTAATGCTCCTTACGACAATTTTAAAAACCCTGATTTTTCGTCTAATCACGTGGAAAGCCAAAGTGCTGATCCCCCTCCGTATATGTTAGTTCGCTAATCCCTTGTTTGGAACCAAATTTTCAACAATCTACAGCACAAGGTATACCCACAAATAACGTAACATTACGTTCCGTTACTGATTTGATTTTTGACGTTGATTTAACTTTAAATCGCATTTGTGCTTTAAACAAGAAGCCATGCTGACGCTCAGTACACTAAACGTAGTGACCTTTTCGATAAATATCACTTCTTTCCCCCAAGGTATCTGCTCCTAAAGCAAAGCCGCTGTCACCCTTTGAAAATGATTTCGATTTGCTTATCAATAAACCCCCTCCCCCTAAACAAGTCTATGAACCATTACTTCACGCCGATGAACATTTTTCTTAATTTGTTACGATTCCTAAGCAGGAATATTTACGTTTAGTTGCTTCTAAGAATCCTCAACATACCGAGAGAGTTTCCTCCCCCCCTCACTAGGCCAACACCTAGGGGTCCTCCCCCCAACCTGCTGATTACGCCCACCATAGGCGCTGGATTCCTAAAGTTATTTTTCGAAAATTGAACAGAGAAGAAGACGCTAATCAAGTATGCCCCCCCCCCGGTTTTTTTTTTTACGCCAGTGGATTCCTATCCATCTTGAAGGAAAAGCTCGACGCTAGTGGGATTTTGAGGCCGTAGATGGTGACTGGGCGCATTTTGAGATTTTTTTTCGGCGTAATTCCGCAATCAGAATTTGCAAGAAACCCTTTTTAATTAAATCTTCACCAGACGTCATACGATGAGTGAGAGCGCCGCTTCTTATTGCAATGAGCTCCTACGTTGGAACGATGCTTTAGATGAGCCAATCACTGACAGAGAATTAGTCCGAATAGCCTATGCAAATCTTCCACCTGCCTTACAGGCCATGCTCTCAGCACAAAATGTTTCTTCCGTTTCCCAACTGCCTGACTTGGATGAACGAATGCAGAAATACATGCAAGCTGCCTTAAAGGAAGACAAAGGCTAATTTAGAACCTTTTCTACACCAAATGCAAGCCCCAGTCGCATCCACTCCTCAAATTCCTACTGCATGTCTAAACTCCTCCAATTTTGTCCCCTCCCCTTCCACCTTCAAACTTTAGCTCTTCTCCTCAAACCCTAACCTACCAAAATTAAACCCACTCCCTCCTAAAACCAGGGCCCAGTTACCTGAAGCATTCCTTCGCAAACTGCTTCAAATAACAATATATCGACCCCTGGTGACCATTATCAAAACTCTAACTCTCACAATCTTGTTCCTCGGCGTAACAACAATTCATGTCGTAACTTCAATTGTTGGTTTTGTAAAAGCAAGGCCATTCGGCACGCTATTGTCCGGAATTGCCGGAATATCAAGAAAATCAAGGGAATAATCCCATGGCCCCAAATTTGGCAACTCGGTCGGAAAACCAAAAAAAACCCACCCATGAGTCAGGATGAGGGTGTTTTAAATATCGCGACTCATATTATTGACATTGATCTCAAACCTAGTTGTGGTTTTAAACCTTTAGTCCCGTTAACATTTAATGAGATTGTTTCAACTTCCATTTGGGAGTCATTTTCGAGCTTTTACTCACCTGCAGTTAATCAAGCTGAGCGACTTATTAATACTGTTAAGTCCTTCATTCGTACACGGATCGGTAAGACTCAAAGAAACTGGGATTCAGATCTTCATATGATCGCTATGGTGCTTCATGCATCTGTGTCGAGAACCACTGGATTCTTGCCATCTGAACTTCATCACGATAGAATTTTACATTTGCCTGGGACCATTGACCCGAGTTTACTTGCTCCCCTCAATAAAGCCTCCAAAACATGGGTTGTTAACATGTCGAAGCGTCTTGCTAATGCTATTTCTATTGCTCGTACCGCTTTACGCTACCAACAAGATACAAATTGTGCTAGAGCCGATGAAGGAAGTAAACCTTTCTCTTTCAAGGTCGGTGATGAAGTTTTGCGGAAAACACACTTTATTTCTGATAAAGCAAAATCGTTTAGCAAAAAGTTGGCACCCCGGTTTGAAGGTCCTTTCGTGGTTTGTGAAATAAGTCACTCCCCTCACTTACCGACTTAAAGATCCTGTAAAACGCAAGACGCTTGCGGGAACTACGCACCTCCTGCAATTAAAACCGTATTACCGATGATGAGAGTCATTAAAGTCACCTTCCGCCTCCTCTCCCTCCCTTTTGCTCCCATTATGTTGTGATTTTTTTTCCTATGGCTGATGTGCGTTGTTTATTTTTTTCCCCTGGAAAAAAATGGATGACTATCATTGTTATCTTTTGAAGCCGGAACTTAACCTTCTTTCAAATTTCCTGGTATCCTTGATTTTTTCCAACGATGACGTAGTGTCCTAAGTTTCGTCTTCTAGAATTCCTTTGGGAACCTTTTTTTTTTCGATTAAAAACTTGCCTTGAACTGTTGATTCGTTTCACCTTCTCTTTGCTACCTTTTTATGCCTCTTAGCCCCCACCCCCTCCTTTTTCGGTGGTGGTGTGGTCTTTGTGATTTAAATTGTGTTTGTTTTCTTAGGATGGCACTATTTTAGTTTGTAGTTTCTTGTAAGCCCAGTCGAGTTTGTATGATTCGTTTCGTACTTTAAAATTTTTTTTTGGGATTATTAGTTTGTATGCCCTTTACTTGTGATGTTAGCCTTTTGTGTCAGTTGTTTTGCACCCCATGTTTCCTATCTGCTCCATGATGTGTACAATTCCCAGGTAGTCGGACTGGTATGGTCTAGGATCCCATTTGTTTCTTGGCCCTGGCAATTTTAGTGCTTGGATTTATATTTCTTGACCTAGAATTTTCTTGTCTACCCTGAGATTTTTTCCCCCCAATACCCCTCCCTCTTATACGTTTCATTTAGTAAATTTTTCCCAAACTCTTGTCTCCTCCCCCTGCCTTAATTGGAAGTATGCTTAGTCTAGTCTTTCGTTACCTTGTTTATCTTTTGTGAACTCTGTTTCATTTTGATCGGTGGAGCTGTAATGGGTAATCCATGAGAGTTACACTTGTCCCGCCTCCCGTTAATGTTTTTCAGTTTTTCCCATAAAATGACCTGGTGGTGTGATTGTGAACTGTGGTTCAAGTCGTGCATTTCCATAATTTTTTATTGTTGCATGCCATTTGCTTTTTTTTAAATTTGTTTTTATTATCACCCATATTTGCACCCATATTTTTTCCATGAATTTTATTTTTCTGTGTGTTTTTCGTTCCCTTAAAGTTTTTTTTACCTCCTTTTTTTTCCTTGCCCCTACTCATTTATGATCTATTCTGCGTACCCTTTTTTTTCCGCTGCACTATTTATTTTACCTCATTGTTCTTTATTGAATAAATGCCCTTTGTCTCTTTTCTCACTGGGAAACTTGCTGGCTCTCGTTATTGGGAGTTGGTCTTGCTTGTGAGTTACTTGGTGTTGGTTTTTTTTTAATATGGTGCCTTAAGTGCTATTACGTACCTTTTTTTCCCAGCTTTTGCATATTGTCAAACTGAATTGTACAGAAGTTTGACTGCTTCTACTTTTGGGGCTTAAATTACTTGAGGTTATCTTTATAGTGTTGACCTTTTTTGTGTTGTACTTTAACACTGTTTATATTTATAAGAGTATGGTGGATCATTTGATAAACAAACAGGGTCACTACATTGGCAATATTTTTATTCATTCTGTGAAATGTTTAAAAAAATTTTAGGCTGGTCTTGTTGTCGCATCCTTGTGATACGTGTTTCCCTTTTTGTGGTGAGGGACCACCATTTTTGGTCAGCAAAGGGGCTTTATATCGTGCTTCTCGATAGCGTTCTTTCCGATATTGCGCCTATCGGCGGTTAAATCGTTAGTCTGCTCTTTGGTCCGATTTTGCTAGATAAATTTTGTTTATCGCTGTTGGCCCCGAATTCAATTCTACCTGCTCGCGACCCTACATCACTTACTTATTTGCGTCATTACCTTGTCATCGATCTTGACGTCATTAACAATCTTGACATACTTTATATTACCTAAAAAATAATTAAAACCTTTAAATACGACTTACTTATTAATTCGGTTTAATTCTTACTCATAAAATTTGCTGTTATGTTCATTTAATTTTGGTTAAACACATTAATTAAAACTTGTTTCAGTTTTGTAATTAGGATCGTGTATTACATCGGGTAAAGTCGATCACCTGATAAGCAAATTTGTATTCCGCCTTATAACCCCGACCCTTTGTAACCTTGATGTCCTGTCTTATCTCGTCTCATTCCTGTCAAGGTCGCTTGTTGGCTGGTTGCTTCCTGCCGTTGGCCACTCGTGATTTTTTTATTAACGATGTAGTTTTAAACTCATGTTTTAACCATTAGTTGACCAAGTGCTCCTCAGTTGAGTATCAGCGGGAATATCCGCTTGGGCTCTGTTGAAGTTTGATTTCATACCATGGAAGCCCTTGAATAAGGCAATGTGATTGACTGTATCATTATCTACAACAATTTATTTGGTATGCTAGATGAACTTCCTCGTAAATTACCCACTGCACTCGTAGCAACTAAACTGGTAGGTTTGGGTTCAGCACTGCCCCAAAAGGTTGCCAGGGTACTTGGTTTTTTTTGGCCTAAATAACTAATAATGTCTTGTTTTCCAACCTGTTGTAGATAACTTAACTCCGTAAGGTAAAATTTGCATCTTGACTAAATTGCCTCGTTGGTCAGTTTTGAGGTTCAACTCCTGATTTTCCCTCAAACCATATGAGAATTAACCCGTTACGAGAAACTAATTTCCAAATCTCTAATTCTTAATCCGTTGCGTGAAGATAACGAAAAGCTGGCTAGGGTTGTTCCTTTTTCCGTTGCGTGAGGACCTAAATTTGACCACCCCCCAAGCTGATATTCGTTGCGCGATGTCACCAAAGTGCCTCCAGCACCCAATGTTAAAAGATTTGGTTCTGTGCTATGAAAAATTCCATCCCGTTGCATTTTGTTCCCCGCTGGTGCATTATGCATTAGCAACTGTTTTAGTTACGTGACATCCGAACCTTTTAGTTGATGCCTATAGCCTAACCATACTTTCGGCCCACCTTTTCTTCGTTAACGTTACTTTAGCCTTTGTGCGCAGGTTGCCGACTGAATAAAATCTCGATTTGTGTACCCCGATTTTGTAAAATCCCTCCCCCCTTTGACTAAATAATAAAAACCAAGATACAACTTCTTGTTGCCGAGTACCCTCATTTTGACGTGTAGTGAAGTGTTTGCCTTTGTATAGTGTTTATCTTGTTATGCTAACTTAATGATTATTAGTCCATTAGTTTTTTTCCCCTTCTCTCGAGTTTAAGTGGCCTTAGAACCTCGCACTGAACCCGTGACCACGATAAGAAACCCCTAGACTTTTAAATTTACATCTCCCCCGAGTCTGCTACATTTGGGAAGGTATCGTCTCTCCCCCCCAATAACAAGTCCAATAATTGAATAGTATTAGTTGATTTAGTATATAAGGAACCCCATTAAGAGGGGAGGGATATCTGTGTCCTAACAGCTCTCCAGTGTGCTTTCAACTTCACGACCGAGGTTTCCGTAAGCTGATTAACCAGGCCGGAGAAGCCGGAATTACGGCAGCAGTATTCAGCGTGACCGGGCTTCCAATCTAACAGATAAGTACTTGAGGGCAATATAGAACAGCTAACATTGTTCATGATTAGCCTAGCCACGTGTAGTCACAACTCAGAATAATTAGGAATCCAAATCATTATTAATACTTCATTTTAATTAGTCCAACGAAATGCCACACATTTGCTTTGAAGAGAATCAGTCGGTTATACTGCAATTCTCGCATGTGGGCCATAGTTCCCAAACTTAACGTGTCCGACCAATTTTGGTGCAGATTGTTATATAGTTGCTCGAGTGTCGAATAATCTAATTATTAACTATATGCTGCTTACTATTGTAGCTCGATGATTGAATGTTGTTGAATTGTTGCTATACAGGGTGTTCGGAAATTGGTGTCAAATATTTTGAGGGTCCGCTGTGTGATCAAAGATAAGAAGAAAAAGTCCTATAAACATGGGTCCGGAAATGCACCAGTCTTTAGTTACAGCCCCCCCCCCAGGTTTGGGGTAAACAGTTCTTAAATACCTCGTAATGATTCACCGTTTCCATTCCAAACTCAGGATATGTGCCATATCATACCTGGTATTTCAGTATTTCATAATACAGTATTGGGTCGCACAACTTATCAGAGGTAGAGGTAATTTTCTTATGGGGGGGGGGGGATCAAACGTGGGGGAAGAGAGGAGTAACTGCTTTGGTCTTGTACTTTAATGAAACAAATTGTACATACCAGAAAAAACACATCGTATCACATTACTGTGTGATTGAAAACAATCGAGAAATGAAACATCATTAAGTAAACAGAAGATGGCTACTCAAAGTTTTACTGAGTATCATTGCATTTGCGGCTCTGCTGCAATTAACTGCAATACGCATCCGCAAAAGACCTCCTCTCCAGAACATTCTGTGACAAGCAACTCAAAAAGATAAATACGACGGAAAACAAACTAAACGTAAGCGTTTTATCATAGTAGGTGCTCAAAATGACCCCCCTCTGCCTCGATGCAGTTCCGAAGCCGCTGCGCCATGGACCGACGAACCCGTTCAAAGATTCCAGGGGTTGTGCGAATCTGGTTGCATCCATCCACAATCCTTTGGCGAAGTACATCAGCATTGGGAATTGGTGTACTGTACACGAGTGACTTTAAGTGTCCCCAAAGATAAAAGTCTAACGGGTTTAAGTCCGGAGATCTAGCAGGCCATGCTATTGGGCCTGCACGTCCAATCCATCTGTCAGGAAAGCTTCCATCAAGGTAATGTCGGGCCAAAAGGCTGAAGTGAGCAGGTGCACCATCGTGCATAAGCCACATTCGTGTCCTGACTGCCAGGGGAACGTCTTCCAGTAGTTGGGGCAAGTCATACTGGAGGAAATGGAGGTAGGTTTCTCCATTTAGGCGTCGAGGTAGAAAAAAAGGCCCTACCAAATGATCACCAACAATTCCAGCCCAAACGTTTAGACTAAATTGTTGTTGATGTCTAGATTGTTGTACCTCGTGCGGATTTGCATGGTCCCAAAGATGGTTGTTGTGATAGTTGAATATGCCATCACGTGTGAAGCCAGCCTCATCTGTAAACAGGATAGACGGCAGGAAATGAGCGTCTGCTCCACATTCATGATTCAGTCGCACACAGAACGCTCGTCGTGGTGGAAGGTCGGCCTCGCCAAGACCTTGGACACGTTGCAAATGGTAGGGGTATAGCAGGTTATGATGCAAAATGTCCCAAATCGTCGAATTACTGACACCCTCTCTGCGTGCAATGCGTCGTGTGCTATCCGATGGATTTTCTGCTATGTGCTGGAGAACTCTGTCTTCCAAGCCAACAGTTCGCACAGTTCTGGGTCTTCCAGCATCCGATGTCCGTCTCCCAAATGAGCCTGTTTCCCGTAAGCGCTGGTGGATACGACTGAACGTTCTAGCACATGGCAAATTCCTGTCTGGATACCTTTGAGCGTAGAGACGTCGTGCTTCCAATGCATTTCCATCTGCAAGACCATACATGTAGTGCATGTCTGCCAGTTCGATGTCTGGATACTCCATACTTAGGGAAGAGAACTACCGAACAGTAAACGTGAACAAAGGATCACAATGTCACCTTTAGATTTAAGTCATCAAGTGATTTAACAAACCCCTGTATTAACAAGAAGTCGTCTGTCAACCCCGAAATGTGGACTCTCCAAATGGTGTTCAAGGTCACCTTGTACAGATATGCGAATGTTCAATTTGAATTTGTGATTACAGTACTTTTTCGCATCACAAACGTTGTTGTTTTTGTCAATAAATGTTATTACATTCTGGAAGGGAGATCGTAACAGGGGGATAGCAACTAATGAATGGCAGAGCTTGCCCGCTGTAATGTAACTTTTAAGACTTCTAAGTTATTGTTTTTTAGAAGTTGGGTTTTCAAGGATTTTTGTCTTTAACACTTAAAACTACAAAGAATCTGAGGTGGAGATTTACCTCCAAATCAAAACCAAGTTTATGCGATGATTTTTGTGGAAGCTGGAGCGTTAGACAAAGGCAACAAACAAACAAACAAATAAGCAACCAAATTCAAATGTGTGGGTTGAGTACAGTAATGTTGTTCTCGCCGCTTCGGCCAATGAAACAAGTGATCATCCGAATTCTAAGGATTCCCCCACTTTTACGTTTTAAGCTTCTTTGCTTGAAGAGTAGAAAACAAACACATTAAAT
>JAHWFP010084814.1:103930-115972 GCA_023313725.1 Lithobius niger
CCCCCCCCCCCTTCCTTCAATAGTTGCAATGCATAACATTGTAGTTTCAAAAAAAAATATATAGGCCTATTTTCACGTTGTTATGAGTTTAACTCGATGCACTTGTCAAGCTAAGGCCTCTAAAAACACCTAAAGTCGGCAATTCCCTTTGCCATCCAAGCTCCTTCAATCCCTGTGCAATCAGAGTCCAAGGCTACCCTGCCCGTCCGCGCTGCCATGCCTACTTCCGGTAGTGACAGCCTGGTCGGCCAGAGTCAGACTCCTCTCCTGCTCGAGGCATCCCTCTACCCCGCACCCCCCCTCCGTCGCTCTCCTACAGGTCCGCGGTTTCCCTCCTACCTGCAGGCAGGCAGCAGGTATAAAACAGACCTGAGGGACTGCATCTACAGCATTGGCTCAACTCCTAGTCAGACATTACTACGGCGGTCGGAGCAGAGATGTCCCCAGTCCGAGTGTTGCCATGCCGGGCAAGGTAGTAGTTTAGAAAACTAGTTTTAGCTTTATTTTAATTTTTCGGAACTTTATTTCTAAATTTTAACTTAAAGATTTAAACTAACGTTTGACTTGAGTTTCGTGATTATGGGTAGTTAAAACCATCGGCATTTTCTGGTCTCCCCTCCCATAACTTAAGGGTTTAAGGGTCCCCTTTCTAAAAACCGGCTTTCTTTCTGTTTGTACTACATAGCGTACTCAAACAGTTATTTTAGATTCACCAAGGTCCTGTAGCATAATTACAGAAGCACAGACTTCGATGGTAGGGCCCTGATCATTGCTAGCTTGACTCAATGTGAAAGAGTAGATTTGATCTTGTGTGAGATGCCTTGAAACAAAATCTTGAACTTAGACTAAGACTGAAATTTGTGAGAGTGCAGTTTCTAACTTAGAGGTGTTTAGGTGACACCAACAGAACTTTTTCTATTCGAAATTGTAAGTGTGAATTTTCTTAAATGTAAATTCGTTGCCGATAATTTTTTTTATGTAAAAATTACTTGTGTGCTTTTATTCAAAGCTAATTTGTAGACTAGTTGCCCTGTAAAGTGTTTCTTTCCCCTGTTTATTAAAACGAAGAGTTGTAAACTCAGTTGCTACTAGAGAGATTTAATTTGCTAGTGTTTTAACTAAAAACAACTCTTTTTATTTAAAGCCTAAGGTTAGCAATTAAACCACCCACCTGGTGGCAGTGAACCAAATCGATTAGATAGTACTAAAACTTCAGATAGGACATAGACGCTCTGTTCCTAACCGTGCAGTAGTGACTGCCATGCTTGTTTAAACTCCGCAAAAGTAAAAACGGCCACCCGAAGTACTTCTAACTTTCCCGAGACCACACCAGATGTCGGTGCAGAACAGTAGGCACCTCTAGGACCTGTGAGCACCGCTACAATGTACTGGTAATATCTACTTGAGGTAGCGGAATTGAGAGGATCGTCTAATGGTGATAAGGAAGGAACGACGTGCTGTTAACGAAGAATTTCCCAGTGGGGAGTTCTTGTCCGTAATGAATTCGAGCTTCTACAGTTCTGGAGGAGCAGGGTGTCAATATGGAATGAAGGCACGGATGGTACAAGGCGGACTACTTCCGTAGCCAGCCTAAACGGATGGCGGAGGCGGTATCATGGCGTGGGAGAGACCAACAGCACAATTCATAGCTGTGGTTCGGATAACTGACGAGTCAGATGGATTGAAGACAGACGTACTGATGTATTGAAGAATAAAAAGAACTCGTAGTGGTGGAACCATGGAACCGTGCCGGTGGAACTGGAGGAACTGTGGTGTAACTTTGCCAGTACGTCGTAATCCCGAATGTACTGGTTGAAAAATAGACGGGAACCGGAGGTACGTGACACTGAACAGTTGAGTGCTGTATGTGGTGTAAGCGATAGATCTCCTTGTTTATAAGTCCAGGGGGAGAAGAAGCTCTTGAAAGATCTAGAATGCTGGTCCGAAATCGAGGCGGCCAACTGAGAGGAACGGATCGTTGTCTGTGACAAGAGAGCATTAGTAAATGCTAGTGCTTCTAAAGGAAGAAGAAAATCCATTGCCTAAAATGGTGGGAAGCGGTCTTTCCTGTCCCATTCCTTACAGACAGATGTTTAGTAAATGGAAGGAAGAGTGGTGAGAAACGTGGTGCTGTCGTTCCTAGTGGGAGCAAGTGCCCCCCCCCTCCCTCCCCCGAGAAGGAGATCGAAGGGTAAAAGGAGGAGTGTGAAAAGCATTCCGTAAGGAACGCATCCAAATTTCCAGGAATAGGGCTTGATTTTCAAATCATGGTGAGGAACTGTAGACTGATCCATGCAGGCGGAACGCAAAGTCGGGATCGGCTGTAGACCGAGGACAATTGATGCAGAGAATCGTTGTGAAGTGGATCGGCACGAAGCGGATCGATTGTTGTCCAGTGAACTGTTATTAGATGGACGGATGTCAAACAGAATGTTGCCAGGTGAATCATCGCTAAGCGGACTGTTGCCAAGTGGAGTGCTGCCTAGCGGTCTGGTGCTAGGCGGTTCATTCGAGCGGAATCGAGCTGCTTTAAACCTGAACGACGTTCCTTTGAGAGTTCATCTCCATTTTTTTTTTTTTTTGGAGGCATGACTGTGGACGGAACCAGTTCCAAGTAACGGTGGTTGATGTGGGAGCAGGTCACGAAGACCAAAGCCGAATCCGGTTGCAATGCCTTGGTCAGGTGGAGACGGGTCCCTGGAGTAATAGGAATTGAAAGCTTCGTTAGCTGGTGGCTTGGGCGGAATCAGTAGTGAAACCGGCTAAATGGGATGCGGAGGTGGATCGATAGGAATGCCTGAGGGACCTGCGTCGGTTGTGGAGGTTCGGTGTCGTTTTGGGACCGAAGCCAGCCATGTTGATATATAGTTTGATGTTGGCACATTGCATTTAAGGTTCCGGAGGGCGGAGGCCGTTATTTCATGTACTGGGGAAGAAGTCAGTCGTTCTTTGGTCCGCTGGGTAGCGGATCGGCCAGTAACTGAAGGTTGTGAGGAACATTTGGACAAGTCAAGAGGTGTGAGTTGTGGACTGACAGAGGCCAACTTGGCAGCAACCTTCGGGCTGTGAGCCGGATTTTGAGGCAAGCATAACATTCCTTAGTGCGAGAGAGTTCCTCGGAGAGGGATCGGAGTTCCCGTACCGGAGGTGGTTGGCTACAAGGAATCGGGAACGTAGCTGCGGTATCGTAACCTAAAGGAAGTGGAGGTTCGGACAGGAAAGGATTCGGAGGCGGAATCGGTTGTTCCAAAGAATCCTGGTTCGTAGGAAGTTCGAGGGTCTCAACGTTCTAAGGGGTTCCCTTGGCTTGCAGCATCGGAATCGATGGCACTGTAGGATGCGGAATTGAGAGCGAGGAGCGTAGCGGAATCGGTGTGAACAGCGCAGCGGCTAGAGAAGAAAAGGTGTAACAGCGTCTGTTCTGTGGTATGAGGAATCATGGATCAAGATGGGTAGGATCACAAGCCAGGGCAGAATGTATTGAACACTACCTGCCTAAGACGGTGGTGAGACAAAAAAATAAGCCGAACTACTTTGTTCGACTGTATATACGATGATGGATGCGCAAAGGAATGCGCAGTAGGGTCGCGGCGCGGATGAATTTCTCCGGACTATTTTGTAAATCGAAACAGCAAGAGCGAAGGACGCGGAACCGTGTTGGTAATGTGCAAATTGTAACCATGCAGGATGTGTCGGATCGAGATGGTGGAGGTATATACATGAAAGAGGCTGCGCAGGAGGATGAGCAATGGGTTCGATATTGATGTTGGTTGTAATATGTAGCAAGAGCCTCTTCTCCTTGTTACAGACAGAGGCCTGGTAGGAGGAGCGCGGGCTGACGTGATGCTACCAATCTACATGGTACGCAACCTCCACCACTCCCCGTCCTAGTACGGACTGAGGCCGAGCAGGGGAATCATGAGAATTGGTACGGAGGAAAGGACCGGGCCACTAGTTTGAATGAAGCCGAGAGTGAGGATCGCTGTCAGGCGGGGGATTGTTGTCAGACTTCATTGTTGATGGATGCGGAACCGGCTGTAATAGTTCGAGGATTCTTCATATGGATAGGAGAGTAGGGAATACTGCAGAAGGAGGTTGGTGAGGTGGCCGGTAAAGGAAAGATCGTGTCATGGGAACACGACCTGAACGCCCGGCTGGTTGAGATGTAAGGGCAACGGAGGACTGTAGGTTCCGACGAGTGAGAACGTAACCCGGAATCGGGAATGTTCTTTGTCAGACAGACCTTTCACAAGCGGAACGGTGCAAGGCTTGGTTAGGTAAGCGAGAATCGTCCATTTTACTTTGGGTGTCGTCAGAGTCTATTGTTGGTGCATGTGTGGGTGGCTGCAAATGAGCTGTAGCGGTATCGTGACCAGACGAATAAAGAGACCCCAAGGTTGGTGAAGACGTAAAGAGGCCCCAGAGAAGCAGTCCCTAGACTTGTTGAACCCGTAAGGGGCAAAGAGGAACGATCCGTGGATGAAAGCTGGCGGATCTTCCATTGGATTCGAGGAACCAGCGGGAGGTGGAATGACCGCATGTGATGGTGGAACGGAGGAGTCGAGATAAAGATGGATCCCGGTACCTCGGTCGGCCATCCCTAGAAAGGGAACCGGGGAATCGACGGAAGTCGACAAGGACAGAGGAAAGGTACATGCCATCCTCGTGGAATAACGGTATGCGGAACGGGAACGGGAATCGTGGAAGCGGAACATTGAACGGGAATGCTCAGGATGACCACGTGTTGCGATCGCCCTAGGAGAAATGATGCTGACAGGTCGCTGCGCTGGAGCTTACATAAGCTGGCCTAAGCCCGCGCATGCGCTGTACCGAACAAGTCCGGCAGGGAAGACAACTCTCAAACTTCTCTAGGGGATTCACAATGCTCAAAAGGGGAAACTGCTATAAAAAAGGTAATGTCTTTTTCGTCGGCTATAAAAATCAAATATAAGACTACTGTGATTGGTGAATTCAAGAACTAAAAAAGAAAAAAAATGATCTTAAAAAGAGAATTCATTATAGTGCCTCATAAATCTAGATCTTTTAGAATAATTAGTGAATACAAAAATAGATGGGCACAGCTACATTGGGGCACATCCCTCACCCTCCCCCCACATACGCCCTTTTTTAATAACCCTATACACCTTTTTTCCTGCCCAACCAACGAAACGGTAAATAAAATGTTACCTTACCAGGAACTGGTTGAAGATCGTTTTTACTGCCGACCAAAATATACATTACCTGTTTTTCATTTAAGCACTCTCCTGGGTTCTGCATTGAGGCAGCTCCATTCTTCATCCTTTTTCGATCCTATCATTTGTCACCAAGGTAACTCAAGAGGGGAGGAAGGGCGGGCTGGATCCGAAAAACTCCAAAATACCAGTGTTACCTGGTTGATTTTGGTTTCTATTGCCTGTTGAAAATATAAATTACCTTTTTTTTTAGCATTCTCCTTCTCAAAATGCTGTTCAATCTAGAGAAATTAAATCGAAGATGTCCTTCCGGTTCGCTACCTACTGCGCAGCCTCCATCATATAAAAGCCGAAGCGGGGCGGTAAGCTCACCTTTTTGGACCTCTATTGTGCCCAAAATGGTGACAAGAGGGGAGGATGGTGGGACCAAGGTAATGTATATTTTCAACAGGCAATAGAAACCAAAATCAACCAGGTAACACTGGTATTTTGGAGTTTCTAGTTGCCTTGAAAATATTCATTACCTTTTTTATAGCAATCCCATAGACTTTGTCAAGGCGGCAGGCGCCATTTGACTCAAGTTCCCTCAGGTAGCGACCGGTTCCCTTCAAAGAAAATTAAGTGTGTAAAAGGGGTTAAAGTATACGGCGGGCAGCAACAAATGGCCCGATACGGTAAAGTCCCTCAGCCTGATGGGACATATCTGGAAGATAATGGGACGTGAAGACTGTGGGATGTCTCCAGGAGGCAGCTTCCATTATTTCAGTGACTGGGATGTTGCTGTAGTGAGCCCAGGATGTGGAGATTGGATGAAGCTCGTGGGCTGTTACTCTGATGCCTTCAGAGACACAGTTAAGTCAAGTGCTTTGTAAGATTGGACAATGACACTTTTCAGCCAAGTGGCAATCACGCGGGTGGAAGTGGTGCCGACTTTATTAGTGAAAGGGAGAAACAGCTGGGAGCGTCCCCTGCGGATAGGTTTGGATGCTTGAAGGTAGAACCGGACTGCTCGAACAGGACAAAGGGATCGTTCCTCTTCGTCCCCTAGGATACAGGATAAGGATGGAATGCTAAAGGGATGAGTTCTTTCATCAGGTTTTTGAGTCTTAGCACAGAACGATGCTCGCGGGGTTAAGGTTACACCAGCGTAATCAGGTAGAAAGAAGCAGTCTCTTTCTGTGGCTGAAAGGCTTGTAATTCACTGCAACGGAGGCAGGCTGCAAGGGCTATGAGGAACACTGTTTTCCTCGTAAGGTGGCTGAGTTGAGCTGAGTGCATAGGTTCATAAGGTGGAGCCATGAGGGCCGTGAGGACGATGGATAGGTTCCAGTCCGGAAATTGTCTTGCAATGCGAGGACGATCCAAATGGAAGGAATGGATTAAGGATGAGATTCTATAATTGGTAAGGAGGTTCGTGTTGCCAGCTGCTTTAAAGACAGCATTGAGGGCGGAGCAGTAAACTAGGATGGTGGAGCCCCTTAATCCACCTTTGAATAAAGAAGTGAGGAATCGAAGGAGGTCGTGCATAGGGGGACGGATTGGATCAACTTGTTCTGAGATACACCAATGAAAACATCGTTTCCAGTGACTGTCGTAAATCTTGTTGGTAGAGGATCGAACGGATCGTGATGCAATGCGAGTGGCCTCGTCCTCAAGAATGCCAGACACTCGGAGGAGTTGGATGATGGTAGCCACCCGTGAAGTTGAAGTGCTTGGTGGTTCGGGTGGAGGATCGATCCTCTGTGTTGGGACAGGAGGTCCGGATGGTTCGGTAGGCGTTGAGGAGAGTCGATGAGGAGGCTGAGTAGCAGTGGAAACCAGGCTGCTACCGGCCAATACGGTGCAATTAACAGAAATCGTCCTTGTGAACTGGCGATTTTGCGAAGCACGAGAGGTAGGAGGCGAGGTGGAGGGAATGCGTATGCATAGAGATGATCCCAATTCAGTGTTAATGCATCCACTGCTCAGGCGTGTGGATCCGGGAAAGTACTGACGAATAGGGAAAGTCTGGCATTGCACCTCGTGGCGAAGAGGTCGACCATTGGGCAATTCCAGAGGTGGAATAGGATGGAGCAGATGGTTGAATGCAACGTCCATTCGCTGGTCGGCGGATTGCGACGGGAGAGAGAATCCGCGATCACATTCAAGGACCCTCCTAGGATGTGAAAAGGAAGAAGGCAGATACGTAGTTGAATGCATAGTTGAAAGATTTGAGAGGTGACGTGATGGAGAGACAGGGAACGAGTCCTGCCCCCCTTCCGCTGGTAGGAGACAGCTGTCGTATTGTCGGTGTGGACTTGCACTGTCCGTCCTGCCACATGGTCCTGCAAATGGTGAAGGCCAAGAAGGAATGCCAAAAGTTCCAAGTGATTGGTGTGGAAAGTCACTCCTTCCGGCCAAGTGCCGGAGATGGTTAGGTTGTCGATGTGAGCTCTGCAACCTGTTAGGGATGCATCCATAAAAAGATGTACTTCTAGGAGATGTTCGTGGAGAGGAACCGTAGTAGTTAGATTGAGAACATCCGTCCACCATCGGAAAGTATCCATGGGAAAGAGAGGACCTAGAGGCTGGGATGGCAATGTTAGCGCAAGTTGAGGATTTCCCCATAGACTGGAACGGTAGTGGTGGAATGGGTGAGCCATCCACCTGCCATAAGGAACGAGGTCTGCGAAGGAGTCGATGGTCCCGATGATGGATGAGAGATCTTGAAAAGTGTGGAAAGCCAGGCGAACGAAGGTTTGGGCGGAACGCAGATGACTTTCTATGCATTCTAGGGATGGCATGACTGTTGCCTTCTTGAGGTCGAAGAATACCCATAGGAACACGAAGGATTGAGCGGGACTTTGAGAAGTTTACTCCCTGACCGAGGTGATGAAAAAGAGACACGACGTCGTTCAGATTGCTGGAGAGTGTAGTGGGGTTGGGATGTGGTAGAAGACATTCGTCGAGGAAGGCATGTATGCGAATGTCTTGTTGATGTAAGCGGCATTTAGCCCAAAGGGGAGGCAGAGAAACTCGAACACTACCATCTAATAAACAAAAGAGGTGGTGGACAGCTGCATGAAGCGGAATGAGTACGTATGCATCCACCAGGTCTAGTAACACTGTCCAGTCGTTGGGTTGTAATGAATCTCGGATGGAAGAGACTGTCTCCATTTGAAAGTGTGAATTGGGGATGTACTGGTTCAGTGGTTTCAGGTTGAAGATCAGCCGCGTCCCGCCCGACTTTTTGTTGCATAAAAAGATGCTGCTGTAAAAGCCTGGAGTGAATGGAGGCAGTACAACACGAATGGCTTGCTTGAGAAGAAGGGACTTGATTTCCGTCCGGAGTGGGATGGGAGCTGGAGCTTCTAGTTCCCATGGTGGATCTTACACCAGGGGTTTTGTCAAGAACTTCGGCTTGAAGCCATGTAAAATAATTGAGAGGACCACCGGACCTGAGGTGATCTGAGGTTATGGTTAGAACTAGGGCGGTATCTGATCGCCTTCGAACCTCTAACTTTGGCATAAACTCGAAGACGTCCCCCTACTTCTTGTGAGGAAGACGGAATGTCAATAGGTATCACGTCCTCTGTTGCGAGGACGGGAGGAGGAGCGCTGGCGTCTATCAGGAGTGGATGGTCTGCCCAGGGAACGACCACGTCCGCGTCCCTGGGAACGGGATGGAAAGGGCGATGTGGATCGCGGTGGCGGAGGTGGAGCAGAATCAGGTGCTTTCACTGTTTTCCAATCGTCCTTCGGTAGGTCCGTCTTGGAAAATGGGGCGGATTGTTGTCGACGATTCTGACGATTTTTGTTACAACGAAGCTTGCGAGAATTGTCGAGATGAGGAGCCACTTTTGGGATTAATCCGCGGAACAAAGATTCAGACTCGTGAATGGGTTGATTCGTAGGAGGTAACGGGTCGAATCATGAAGATTGGATGCTGTGTTCAGAGCAATTTCTCGTAAAAGAAGTGTGGAATTAAAAAAGGCATGTGTAAACCAATTAATAGCATGGTAGGTGGCAAAGCAGCTCTTCCGAAAGACTTGACTGATGAGAAACGCAAATTGGCGGGTGTCCTCAGGAGGAGGATCGGTGTAGAGTCTTTCACATAGTACATTGGCTGCGGTGCTGAGGACGTCTGCTTGGGACGCAGTGTGAAGACCAAGGCAGAGATGCGGTCGTTGTCACGGAGGACGAAAACAGGAACCCGCTGCTCGTCTTGGAAGATAGAGGGCGGATCCAAAATCTAACTTCGCATCAGCAGTGAGGAATTCTGACTGAGGGTACGTGTCGAAGTTTCTGGGATTGGCTGCCCCTTCACCAATGGGACGGAAGAAGTAGCGTTCTCGGCCTGGACGAGGAGGAGGTGGATCGTAGTGTCGTGAGAAGCGTAGTTGACTGTCCTAGTAACGGTGGCTGGTGCGGAAGTTGATCACGCAGTCCGAAGCCAAAACCAGTACCAAGGCCTCTGTTCTTGGACACTGGGTCAGAGGAGGACGATGGTTTGTATAGAAAACAATCCGGAACGATCCCTTCAACTGTTTTTAGCAGCTCTGAAAGTGGAATCTCGGGAGGATCTGGGAGGAGGATCGGTGTAGAGTCTTTCACATAATGTGTTGGCTGATGTACTGAGTACGTCCGCTTGGGACGTAGCACGAAGACCCAGACGGAGGATGTGGTCGTTGTTACGCACGTAAACGGGAACTGCCGCTCTCCTAGGAAGATAGAGGGCGGATCCAAAATCTAGCTTCGCGTCCGCTTTGAGAAATTCCGACTGAGGACATGTGTCGAAGTTTCTAGGATTGGCTGTCCCTTCACCAAAGGGACGAAAGAAATAGCTTTCGCGACCTGGACGAGGAGGAGGCGGATCCTTGTCTAACTCGAGAGGTGTCCTGTTACCTAAAAGGACACCGCCAGTCCTAAGGATGGTCCAGCCCGGCGGATGGTTCAGTGTGGTGAGGAGCGTAGTTGACTGTCCTAACAACAGCAGTTGGTGTGGAAGTTGATCACGAAGGCCAAAGCCGAAACCAGTAGCAAGGCCTCTATTCTTAGATACCGGATTGGAGGCAGAGGATGGCTTGTATAGAAAACAATCCGGAACGATCCTCTCGACTGACTTTGGTAATTCTGGCAGCGGGATCTCGGAGGGATCAGGGTCTCCCTGAAATGGCAGGTCAGGTCAATCCGAAAGGGATAGATCTGGAGAATAATAAGAGTCTAAGTCCTTGTCCGTAGGAGGAGCCGGAGGAGGCAATTGAACGGATGGGATGGGACGTGGATCGCCCGGAGCGGTAGAAGGACCAGCATCCTCAAGGGAAGGCTTGTGATGCTTAGGGATGGAGGCAAGCAAAGTCAAAGTATACTCAGAGACAGGTGCTTTGCGTTTAAAGGTTTGGAGCAAGGAGTCCATGAGGGTATGCACTTGAGACGGGGTAAGAGGTTCACTAGTCCGCTGAGTTGCGGATGGTTCAGTGACTGAAGGACGGGACGAATGTGAGGATAAGTCCAACGGAATGAGGTGCGGACCGACGGAGGAGGCCAACTTGGCAGCAACCTTTCGGGCTTTAAGCTGAAGCTTGAGACAAGCACAGTGTTCTTTGGTACGAGAGAATTCATCCGCAAGTGAATGCAAGTCCCGTGCCGGTGGAGGTTGACTGCAGGGAATCGGGGACGTGGCTGCAGTGTCACAAGGCAACGGAGCAGACTGCTCGGAAAGGAGAGGATTGGGCGGCGGACGAGGCTGCTCTAAAGAGTCTTGGTCCGCAGTGAGTTCAAGGATTTCTACATTATCAGTAACTGGAGGGACCGGAAGGGATGCGGAACAAGACACTGAAATAGCGGCGGGCGATCCAAGTCCGACTGGCAAGGCTCCGGAGCAGCGGGACAATCCAAGCTGACACTGCTTGACCAAGGAGTACTCTTGTTTGGCGTGTCAGGGTCGGAAAAAAGGAAGTTCATTGTAGCTGGAAACCTTGTGGCAGAGACTGCTTGTCCTGGCAATGATCCGCAGTAGGTACGCACGGAGGGGCTGTTGCAAGTAAGGCGGAGGATCGTGATGGGCGATAGGTACACGTTTATCATTCAGAAAACGACAACACTGTTCAAGGAAAACAAGTTGACCTTGGAGGAATGCAGGGCGGTGTAGAAAGGTGCCGGACTGGGTGGCTTGTCAACGAGCGTCGGTATCTGGTCCTGGTTTGTACAGGGAACAATCAGGGATGATGCCCCCTACCGTCATTAGCAGGTCCGGTAGAGGAATCTCTGAAGGATCGTGGTCACCATGGAATGAAGGATCCGAGGTGCCCAGAGGAGGTTGGATCCTACAAAAATTAAGAGACTTCGTCCTCTTCCCTAAAAAGGAGCGTCGTGCCGTAGGTTCTTGAATCGGTGCGGATAGTAGAGCTGCTAGCGGAGCAGGATCAGGAAGCTGGGAAGGACCAGGATCGTTAGTGCCGGTGCGTTGATTCTTAGGCATAGAGGCCAACCAAGCGGTCGTGCAAGAACAGGGTTAGGTAGTTGTGTCCTCTTGAAGGTGTGGAGAGAGGAATCCATGAGCTTTGGAGAGGGGTTCCTCACTCTGATGGGTGGCGGAGCGTGTAGTGACGGAAGGTCGCAATGAGCAGGAGGATAGGTCCAACGGGCTGAGGAGTGAGGAAGAGGCCGCCTTCTTTGGTCGTTGCCTTCCGAGCCGTCACCTGGAGATTAAACTACGCGTAACGTTCCTTGGTAAGGAAAATTCTTCACTAGGGGAACACAAATCGTGACTAGTGGCGGGTAGGCCGCACGGAATAGGATACGTGGTGGCTATGTTAACAGATGGAGGCGGAACAGGGTTTGGATAGGAAAGGATTGATCAACAGTTTCG